>WNWK01039211.1:0-17559 GCA_009830355.1 Cherax destructor
ATTGTAAATCTAATTTTGTAATCTTACTAAGCCCTGCTACTAAAAGTTGCTACTTATAAACTGGTAATAATATTGTTGCTACTACAGAACAATTGTATGGTACTATGTCTATATCCTGACTACTTCAAGTGTATGTGTGTGGCGTGCGTACGTTTTACATTTGGTTGGTAGCCCTGCGCCTGACTTGTCTTCGAACTATGAACTATACTATGAATTCAGCTCCTACGAGCGGGGGATTTGTCCCACAGCTTCAGCAACTCAGGGCCAGAAACCTGCAAACCTGCAAACCACAACTAGGAATTTGTACTTACATTCGATGTCTGCTGTGGGTATTCTCCTGGCGTGGCTCCCTGCTGGGTACTGTGGTACTGCTGGGTACTACCTCTTCGGTTCTTCTTTGGGCTCACTTTATGCAATCACCGTATTGTTCACTGCTTCCCTTGCACTTATCTTCCTTTCTTAGGTGCCTCCAGTAGATATGCTCCCCACTTCATTATAGTTCACTACGATAAATTCTCGACTTCCTGCTGTGTGGCAACCACTGTTAGGCCTATCAACGCCTCCCCTCACTGGCACTTCCACTATTTACTATGCTTTCTTCCTCTGGGATCACTCGTATTTCCCTGCTTTTTGGTTTTAAATGAGTATGACACTTTAGCCTATGCCCACGCCTGATTGTTGCACTGTTACCCCTAGGACCACCCAATACGGACCCAATTTAGCGGACTCAAAACGCGTGACTGCTGTGTGTGTTTTGAATGTATGATAGGTGGCACTACCACTCACATTCCCTCCTCCACTACCATTACACACATCACTATAACTGTCATCACCAACACCACTATCAACATTGTGTTCATTACATTTATCAGCAGTGCTATATTCAACATTAATGTCAATGTGATTAACCTCATCACACTCGGCACCACAACTCATATGACCCTCATCACTATTACTAACATTATGTAAACCACTGCCCTCATCACACTCGGCACCACAACTCATATGACCCTCATTACTATTACTAACATTATGGAAACCACTGCCCTCATCACACTTGGCACCACCACTTATATGACACACATCACTATTACTAACATTATGGAGACCACTGCTCTCATCACACTCGGCATCAATACTTATATGACACTCATAACTATTACTAACATCAGAGACAGCACTGCCCTCAGCATGATGCTCACTATAGTTATCAACACAGCTGTTGGGTTCGTCATTGCCGTAAGTAAGGACACCACCACCACCTTGTTCATCAGCCTTACACTCGCTTTCAGAATTTGTGACAATCTTGCTATTGGTACGCTCTACACATCTTTCCTTGTGCTGCTCAAGTTGTTGCTTCAGGAGAAATTGCTGTCTCTCCAGTAGTCCTATGTGGGACTTCAGGTTGTATACCACACGAGCAAGACTAGGAACATCTGGAGACGTGAAGCCCCGGTCAGCTGAGCTCGGTGGCTGACTGTCAGCTGACTCAGCTAGACTGGTATTGACAGCAGACGAGATGGAGCTCTGTTGATGTGCTTCCCAGGTGAAGTGATCAACCCCATTGTCTGAGGGCAGGCATGAGCCAGTATTCAGACTCCAGGTATCTGGTGGGCCTGGGAGGTCATAATGGGAGGTGCAAGGTGAGGTGTGGTTGGCTGCGATGTGGGCAGCCCTCACACTGCAGTCAGCATGAGCTGCTGTGACTCCTGAATTCTTACAATTGATACATCGCTTAGCAACAGTCTGGTGCTGTTTGATCAAATCATAACACCGTTCAGAAGAATGAGCATTGGCACAAACTGCACACCAGTATGCCTTAGCTGGGCATTTCCTGGCAATGTGGCCCCAACGTTGACACTTATAACATCGACGTTGAGGAGGTCTGTACAATGCAATGTTATAGCGCCTGTTGAGGGCAGAACGGCAGTGAATATAGCGTGGCAAAGTCCTCTGGCCAGTCCACTCAGCTAATATCAGATCGTTGGGAAGTCGACGAGGGCTTGCAACTTGCTCTGACACCAGATATTTAGGATTCAAGTGCTTGTTGACGTTGTATATGACAATGAGCACTTTAGGCGCCCTAGGTGGGGCAGCTCGGAGTTTGATGTTGGCATATTCTTTAGCGAGAAGTTTGTCAATAAATGTTGAATCATTAGGCACAAATACGTAGTTATCCTCATCATGGAGAAACTTGATAGTTTTCTCTGGGTTGTCTACACTAGCTTCGTAAAACCAATTACACTTACTCTCTTGATCAGTGTTGTTAGGGAAATCTAATCTGACAGCTTTGGGAGGGTGTGCACCCCCTGTATTGCTTGCAGGAAGCTTTCTCTGGAAGCCTCGTTCCTTTTCCGAGTGTTTACTAAGGTATGTTTCAAATCTGCCTTCACCATCATTTACGTCATCAAGGCCATCAGCTATACTCATTACTGACACAGTGGTTTCACACTGGCGATGCGTTAAAGAATACCGGTGTATTGGAGGGTCAAGGGACATTCACCTCACTAGACAAAGGCAATATGGGTGTCAGTGGCCTGCGGGTCTTTTCAAGGTCATTGACTGGGCCACAGTCTTATGGAAGTTACCAGACACTGGGCTGGCTTGCTGGCTTGGTGTTCTCGATACAGGAAAAACACTCCTATGGCAGGAACAGTGTAGACGTGCTAGGGGTCAGGACAGCTGTAACTCTTGGCAACCCCCCTTGTCCTGGCTGGCTTGTAGTGTAGGTTTCAAGCCTGCTTGAATGTGCTAGCTAAACCCGTGTCAACCACTTGGAGATTTGTTAGTAGCAGGCAAATCGGCACACAGGAGACACATTCTTAAGAAGCATGAGGAGAAATCGTCGAATGCTGGCAGGACTGACAGGGGCACTTAGGTGGGCAGGCAAGATCCGCCTCTAGACCATAAGTAAATAAAGGTGAATGGCTGTGTTCCAAATCGAGGAAGGAGGGAAGGAGGCAGTGAAGTGTTTCCCTAGGTAGACCACCAGTCACGGCGCAAGGGACATTCACCTCACCAGACACAAGCAATATGGGTGTATGTGGCATGCGAGTCTTATAGTGCCAATCTCAAGGTCACCCATCAGGCCAGGCTTGTTCCTCGTACATTCCTCAGCCTACGTTGGTACTGATGCTCGCTTAGTTACTCCAAACCTACAGCACTAAACACTTCTAGCACACCTGCCTTGGAATGACAGACGAATTTTCACTCTGTGCACAAATAAATCAGCACAAACTTACTAGGTTTGTAGGTGAACCTCTGGCATATCCCACTTAAAAAAGCAGTCTCTGGTAGCCAAAGAAGTGACCAGGTACTGCAATGCTCGTTAAATTGTTCTTAACTAAGTCACTAGGTAAGGATTTGCTTTTTGGCTTGATGGCTTTGCTTTCTCGATGCATGAAAACACTGGTATGGCAGGAATATTGTAACTGCAGGGGTCTTAGTTTGTCCTAGCGGAAAACGTAGAGTGCCGGCAGGAGGAATTGACAGGGCACCCAGCCACTTATGTGGGCAGGCAAAATCCGCCTCTAGACCATAAGTAAATGAGGCGAATGGCTGAGTTCCAAATCGAGGAAGGAGGGAGGAGGCAGTGAAGGAAGGCCTAAAGCCACTTCAAACCAACAGTGTGTGTTTTACTAGGTAGATCACTCGTCACAGCTCACACATAAGAGTTCCAGCAATAATGCAGCTGCGATCCAACGATATGAGTTGCATGATGCGTTATCAGTGGAGTGAAAGAAGCAGTCCTGAGATAGAAGGCCTAGGACCTCACTCCCACACGTACACACGTCCTCTCCCCTCAAACTCTCAGCCCGAACTGTGAGCGTGTAACTCATGCTATTTTATAACATTAAGTTAATTTTGTTCAGGGATAAGATTATTGCATTTTTACTGTGAACAAGCTTACTCTTGCATGATGTTCAGTTTCATGAACACTTTCTCTCTTGAGTAATTACATTTAAACTGTGGTACACAAGAGTCAGCCTGTTATTATCTATTTTCCTTGCCATCTTATCTAGTGGGCTTAGCACCTAGTTAAGATTGCAATAGTAAATTGCAATCATTATATCTCTACCTATACATTGTGTAAATTGGTTTTGATTCTTGGTTAAGTGCTGCAGGTTTGAAGTAATTAACGAGTATTGCAGTGTTTGGTAACTCTCAAAAGACTGGGGCCCGGTGTATGACCTTGAAACGGCACTGTGCCTCATGCCATTGACACTTATATTGCTTGTGTCTAGTGAAGTGAATGTTTTCCTGCATCGAGAACATCAAGCCACCAAGCCAGCCCAGGTAATCCATGCAGTGACTTCTTACATTTATTAACTCAGTGTAATACATTCTCTGCTCAGTGTTGCTGAACTATCAATTACGGTTGCACAATTGGGTTGCTTGTCCTAGTGTTGTGCTGTGTTTCCTAATACATTTTTCCATTCAGACTGAAACTTGACTTAAATTCCCAGAACTATTTATATTTCAAATTGTACTATTTATCTGTGCTGTGAGTGTGTAACTATGCTATTTTTATAACATTAAGTAAATTTTGTTCAGGTATAAAATTATCGCATTTTTACTGTGAACAAGCTTACTCTTGCATGATGTTCAGTTTCATGAACACTTTCTTGAGTAATTCGGTTACCTTTCAACTGTGATGTGCAAGAGTCAGCCTGTTAACATCTATTTTCCTTGCCATCTCATCTAGTAGGTTTAGCGCCTAGCTTAGATTGTAATAGTAACAATTTGCAATCATTATATGTCTACCTATACATTGTGTAAATTGTTTTTGATTATTTGTTAAGTGCTGCAGTTTGGAGTAATTAACGAGTATTGCAGTGTTTGGTAACTCTCCATAAGACTGTGGCCCAGTTAATGACCTTGAAAAGACCCGCAGGCCACTGACACCCATATTGCCTTTGTCTAGTGAGGTGAATGTCCCTTGACCCTCCTAATACCGCCCATCGCCAGTGTGAAACTCCTGTCAGCTATGAGTATAGTTGATGGTCTTGATGACGTAAATGATGGTGAAGGCAGATTTGAAACATACCTTAGTAAACACTCTCGGAAAAAGGAACGAGGCTTCCAGAGAAAGCTTGCTGCAAGCAATACAGGGGGCACACACCCTCCCAAAGCTGTCAGGTTAGATTTCCCTAACAACACTGATCAAGAGAGTAAGTGTAATTGGTTTTACAAAGCTAGTGTAGACAACCCAGAGAAAACTATCAAGTTTCTCCATGATGAGGATAACTACGTATTTGTGCCTAATGATTCAACATTTATAGACAAACTTCTCGCTAAAGAATATGCCAACATCAAACTCCGAGCTGCCCCACCTAAGGCACCTAAAGTGCTCATTGTCATATACAACGTCAACAAGCGCTTGAATCCTAAATATCTGGTGTCAGAGCAAGTTGCAAGCCCTCGTCGACTTCCCAACGATCTGATATAGCTGAGTGGACTGGCCAGGGACCCTGCCACCCTATATTCACTCCCGTGCTGCCCTCAACAGGCGCTATAACATTGCATTGTACAGACCTCCTCAACGTCGATGTTATAAGTGTCAACGTTGGGCCACATTGCTCGAAATGCCCAGCTAAGGCATACTGGTGTGCAGTTTGTGCCAATGCTCATTCTTCTGAACGGTGTTATGTTTGATCAAACAGCACCAGACTGTTGCTAACGATGTATCAATTGTAAGAATTCAGGAGTCACAGCAGCTCATGCTGACTGCAGTGTGAGGGCTGCCCACATCGCAGCCAACCACCCTCACCTTCACCTCCCATTATGACCCCCCAGGCCTACCAGATACCTGGAGTCTGAATACTGGCTCATGCCTGCCCTCAGATAATGGGGTTGAGCACTTCACCTGGGAAGCACATCAACAGAGCTCCATCACGTCTGCTGTCAATGCCAGTCTAGCTGAGTCAGCTGACAGTCAGCCACCGAGCTCAGCTGACAGTCAGCCACCGAGCTCAGCTGACAGTCAGCCACCGAGCTCAGCTGACGTCAGCCACCGAGCTCAGCGACGTCACCACCGAGCTCAGCTGACAGTCAGCCACCGAGCTCAGCTGACAGTCAGCCACCGAGCTCAGCTGACGTCAGCCACCGAGCTCAGCTGACAGTCAGCCACCGAGCTCAGCTGACAGTCAGCTACCGAGCTCAGCTGACAGTCAGCCACCGAGCTCAGCTGACAGTCAGCCACCGAGCTCAGCTGACCGGGACTTCACGTCTCCAGATGTTCCTAGTCTTGCTCGTGTGGTATACAACCTCAAGTCCCACATAGGACTACTGGAGAGACAGCAATTTCTCCTGAAGCAACAACTGGCAGCACAAAGAAAGATGTGTAGAGACATACCAATGCAAGATTGTCACAAATTCTGAAAGCGAGTGTAAGGCTGAAGAACAAGGTGGGGTGGTGTCCTTAATTGCGGCTGACAGACAACAGCTGTGTTGATAACTATAGTGAGCATCATGCTGGGGCAGTGCTGTCCGATGTTAGTAATAGTTATAGGTGTAATATAAGTTTGATGCCAGTGTGATGAGGGCAGTGGTCTCCATAATGTTAGTAATAGTGATGTGTGTCATATAAGTGGTGGTGTTAAGTCTATCTTCTTGGCTGCTTGCTTTGGGCAGTAGAATGGTAGCGTAGGTGCAGAGATAAGGCCGATGACTAGACTCAGTTTATTAATGGCAAGGTGTAGGTATACACGGGGGCAGAGCGTGAGGGGACCGGGAGCCAGCAAGGGTAGATGCGGGTTCAGTGAGGTAGGCCGTCTAAGTGAGAGAGAAACATGGCTGACCAGCCCGACCTTGATAGGCCTATAGAGGGCAGCACCATAGTGCCGCGCAGTTTGAAACAGCCTCTGGGTAGGCTGTTTACAGTGGTGCCAAGTGTGATGAGGGCAGTGGTTTCCATAATGTTAGTAATAGTGATGAGGGTCATGTAAGTGGTGATGCCGAGTGTTATGAGGTTAATCACATTGACATTAATGTTGAATATAGCACTGCTGATAAATGTAATGAACACAATGTTGGTAGTGGTGTTGGTGATGACAGTTATAGTGATGTGTGTAATGCTAGTGGAGGAGGAATGTGAGTGGTAGTCCACCTATCATACATTCACATGAACAGCGTCGTGCTCTGTTAAACAAAGACTCCCACGAGGCCTCACAACTGGACGTGCTCAAAAACTCATGGACCAGGGTAACCTGCTGACGTGATGGGTCTGCTCTTTATATGAAATATTTTTCATTATGCTGAGAAACTAAGCCAGATTCCAGGACTTCTATAATGGATCAGTCCTCCATAAACTTAATATTTTTAGCTGGAATATTGCATCACTTGAAAAAGACTTCCTGACCTTCATCATAAAGTAACCACCGAACCCATTGATATTGTATGTCTACAAGAGTGCAGAGTCCCTGAAAAATCACAGCCCCTAAATTGCCATCATTTGTTGCATATAACCTCAAATCTACTAACTCTTGTGTTCTATATATTAAAAAATCACTTCCCCATCCTTCTCACCATAAGAAAACAGGGACTGTGCAATACCGATGGTGTTAGGATTTATATTGGGAACTCTGCTCTCAACATATTTTTTGTATGCTCCTGCTGATAGTTCAATTACTTGGAGCTCCCAACTTGTGCTCAGTCTGAGCCTCTCTTATAATTGGAATTTAATGCAAGACACAAAAGCATTGGAAGCTCACAGTTTGGTAATCATAATGGTAACCAACTGTTGTCAATGTTAAACAGTCATGATAATGTCAAATTGTAGGTGACCTTGAACCACACATATCTATGGAGGCATCCTTGATCTGTGTCTTGGCTTCAACATTACTTCTGCCAGCTGAGAGTCTACCATTGTATCAGAATATCATCAGACCATTTCCCAAGGCTAACCTCACTAGATATAGGTAATACTATCCTTCCTGGTGGAATATTCAAACGGAAACGTTTTAATGTTCCCCCTGATCAACATGAGGACTTTGTTGCACATGTGACTGACTGGTATAATTCCTATGAGTGTTCCTCTGTTGAGACCTTTAACAATGACCTTGTGAGCAGTATTCAGAACTACTTAGAGTCGCCTCAAAAACCTCCTGGAACTCTTAACCAACCAACTTCCAACAATCCTTACCTCCTATAATAACCATACTTATCCACAATGATCTTAAACTTCGAACACTGAAACGTACTGCTCGCAAAATGGCAAGCCTATGAAAACATCGTTCCCCTGGAATGCTGAGACTCTTTCAAACTGCCCTTTGCTGCCAGAGAGCGTATGACAAGAGCTGTGGCAAACTGACTGGGAAAAATTTGTCAATGGTCTCAATGCTCACACCCCATAGCCGAGCATGGAGGACATAAATAAATTAAGGGTAACAGAACCGGTCAGGTTCACCCTCATCCCATAGGGCGAATGAGCTGAGTCAGTGCTTGGGCTGTTACATCAACTATGAAAATCTTCCCAGTACCACACAGGCGAAATTAAATGACAAATATGATGCTAGGGAGAGACTTGTTTGTTTATGCTCAGCAAGGAAGATGACTGTAACATTCCTTTCACTGACTTTGAACTTGATGCAGCACTAACTAAACAACTCCACGTCACCTGGTAGAGATGGTAGACCCACAATATACTAAGATTGCTGTGTCAGTACCAGGCATTCCTTTACTCAGATTATACAACATGAGCTATGTAACTGGGCAGCTCCTAAATCGGACCAACAACCTCATCATTCCCATTCCTAAGCCCAATCAACAAAATTCATTTCGCCCAATATCTCTTACTAGCTGCTTATGTAAAACATTTGAGAGGATGATTCTTAATCGCCTCATGTACAGAATCAAACATTTTTTGTCCCCCGGTTGCATGGTTTCATGCATGGAAGAGTGTGCACCATTGCATAGCCACCTTTCTCACTCTGCTCACTGACAGCTCATACACTACCTTCCTTGACCTTAAATCTGCTTTTGATGTTGCCAACAGACATGTAATCATTAGTGAACTTGCCAGAATGGGTGTTGGAGGATGGCTTCTCCGCTGGATTAAAGGCTACCTGTCCAACAGAAAGTCTTCTGTGTTGTTCCAGGGGCATAGAAGTATAACTAAAGACTTTGAATTAGGAACCCCACAGGGAGTGTGCTCAGTCCCACTCTATTCAATATTCAAATTAATGCCTTACTAATGCTATGCCATAGCCTGCCCCATCATTATATGATCAGTTTTGCTGATATAATGGTTCACACCACCGGATTCTCCAACACCCAAAACATCCTTAACCATGTACTAGCCTCGTTGGGACCTGGGGTTGATAATCTCTACTGATAAAACAAAGATACTCAATAGGCGTCCTTCTCGACACAGAGGCACAGTTCGCCAGATCCAGTTGCATGATGGGTCTCTTCTAGAATATATAAACAGATACAGGTATCTAGGCTTTGAGGTCCCACTACTTGGACCTGTTGTAACAGTCTTTGTCGTCAATACAAAGAAAGGCTGAGAGCACTTAGAGTTGTGGCAGGGTTTCACCCCGGGTATGGTGCTAATGTTAAAATTTGAAAATGATGTATCTCCATATTAGATCATTAGTTGATTATGCTGCCCCACTACTTGCTCTTGTGTCTGACTGGAAGCTTGGAGGGTTGGAAAAACTGAAGAACAAGCAATGAGGATCATTTTAGGATGCCCTCGTACTGCCAAAATTTTAAATATGCAGAAAGAACTTGATATTCAAGCATCAGAGATCGTGTTACTGAAAGAAATATCCTAATTGGGGTTAATATGCTCAGGCAAGCCCATTCAAACCCATGACAGAAGCCCTAAACTTTCCTCAGCACTGGTGAATATTACAACCTCAGGTTCAATGGCCTGTTAACCTGAGTGTAAAGGGAGCTTGGAGCAAAGAAAAGTAGAAGATGTATTGAAATTGTACTTCCTTCAAAAAATCATTTAGATTAATTCCAGACTTTTGTCTTTTCCTTCACCAAGTAATTGTGATTATATAAGACTTTTTCTTTTCCTTCACCAAATATAACAAAGGGCTATTTACACATATGTACACTATATACAAAGAAGTAGTGTTTAGTGCACGCCACGTTGTCTAGGCTAAGCAGCAGCCAAAAGACAGACAACTTTCACAACCACTCTATGCAGGAATTCCAATGACAAACCGCAGTGGAACCCGTCACCTTTGTCATTGTTAAACCCGCATTTTAATTGGCTGAGCCGAGTCATTGATTTGATGATTGGGCCCCATCACCAAACCCTTAACGATGGTTCGCTGGTTGGAGGGGAGCCTATGTGGGTGTGTTTAACATGCTCCGAATAAAGGTTACATACTCTTTGCATGCAACACCCCCACCCCATTTAGGACTTGGTTTTACTTGGTCCCACCTTATGTTTGTTATTGAAGTTGAATTTGGAGAAAGTTCCCTCGTGGCTGATCACATTTGTTGATTTTGTTGGTATGGGGGGGCTTTTTTCCTGGCTCTAATATCTGTTGTAATGGAGAGGAGGCCACTGACTGTGATTCCACTCCAGAAATGCTTTCAGTTGGTGTACAATTTCTGTCATTTCCTGCCAGCTTTTTTCTTCCTGGCACTAAAAACCTCTCTCTCCGGAGGCTGTGGCTACCCAGATTTGCCATGGTCTGGGTGGTCGTGCCTCACCCTTAGGTGGTATGCCTGGCAATATAAGTTATAGACTGTCTTTCCTGAATTGATGTGTGACACATTTCAGGGTGGAATAACTTACAGGACTGGAGTTGCATTTGCCTGTTTTCATATGGGAACGGCATTTTCTGGGGTGATCATAATTCATGACCCATCTGATTTCCCAGATTTTCCATGCCTGCAGATACCCAAATGCATAGTATTCACATAGGCCTGGTTTCCGTTTGCCCTGTTTTTGTGACTGTGTTCCCCATTGGTGGGGGTGTTCCTGTTTCATGTCTGCCTTCGTTACTGGTGCTACAATGGAGTCTTCAACTTTTTCCGAATTTATCTTCAGTATTTCCTTGGCATCCCCTTGTTTACTATCTACCTGGTATTGCTAGTTTGAAACCCTGCCACAACTCTAAGTGCTCTCAGCCTTTCTTTGTATTGATGACAAAGTCTCGTTACAACAGGTCCAAGTAGTGGCCCTCAAAGCCTAGATACCTGTATCTGTTTACATATTCTAGAAGAGACCCATCATGCAACTGATCTGGCTAACTGTGCCTTTTGTCGAGGAGGACGCCTATTGAGTATCTTTGTTTTATCAGTAGAGATTATCAACCCCAGGTCCTGACACGAGGCTAGTACATGGTTAAGATGTTTTGGGTGTTTGGAGAATCCGTAGGAATCATTATATCATCGCAAAACTGATCATATAATGATGGGGCTGGCTAGGCATAGCATTAAGTAAGGCATTAATTAGAATATTGAATAGAGTGACTGAGCACACCTCCCTGTGGGGTTCCTAATTCAAAGTCTTTAGTTATACTTCTATGCCCCTGAACAACACAGAAGACTTTCTGTTGGACAGGTAGCCTTTAATCCAGCGGAGAAGCCATCCTCCAATATCCATTCTGGCAAGTTCACTAATGATTACATGTCGGTTGGCAACATCAAAAGCAGATTTAAGGTCAAGGAAGGTAGTGTATGAGCTGTCAGTGTGCAGAGGAGAAATGTGGCTATGCAATGGCATACTCCTTCCATGCATGAAACCATGCAACCGGGGGACAAAAATGTTTGATTCTGTACATGAGACGATTAAGAATCATCCTCTCAAATGTTTTACATAAGCAGCAGTAAGAGATTTTGGGAAAATGAATTTTGTTGATTGGGCTTAGGAATGGGAATGATGAGGCTGTTGGTCCAAGATTTAGGGATCTCCCCATTTACATAGCTCATGTTGTATATCGAGTAAAGGATTGCATGGCACTCGACACAGCAATCTTAGTATATTGTAGGTAATACCATCCTCACCAGGTGATGTGGAGTTGCCCTTAGTTAGTGCTGCATCAAGTTCAAAGTCAGTGAAAGGAATGTTACAGTCATCTTCCTTGCTGAGCATAAAACAAACAAGTCTCTCCCTAGCATCATATTTGTCATTAAATTTCGCCTGTGTGGTACTGGGAAGATTTTCATAGCTTGATGTAACAGCCCAAGCACTGACTAGCTCATTCGCCCTAAGTAAGGGATGAGGGTGCGCAATCTGACCGGTTCTGTTACCCTAACTTTATTTATGTCCCTCCATGCTCGGCTAAGTGGGTGTGAGCATTGAGACCATTGACAAATTTTTCCCAGTCAGTTTGCCGCAGCTCTGTCATACGCTCTCTGGCAGCAGCAAGGGCAGTTTGAAAGAGTCTCAGCATTCCAGGGGTACGATGTCTTCTATAGGCTAGGCCTAGTCTGCGAGCAGTAATCGTTTCAGTGTTCGAAGTTTAAGATCATTGTAATAAGTATAGTTATTATAGAGGTATGATTGTTATGGAAGTTGGTTGGGTTAAGAGTTCCAGGAGGTTTTTGAGGTGACTCTAAGTAGTTCTGAATACTGCTCACAAGGTCATTGTTAAAGGTCTCAACAGAGGAACACTCATAGGAATTATACCAGTCAGTCACATGTGCTTAACAAAGTCCTCATATTGATCAGGGGGAACATTAAAACGTTTCCGTTTGAATATTCCACCAGGAAGGATAGTATTACCAATATCTAGTGAGGTTAGCCTTGGAAAATGGTCTGATGATACAGTGGTACCTCGACTTACGATATTAATCCGTCAGAGAGGGCATATCTTAAGGCTGAAACAATCGTTACTCGAATCAATTTTCCCCATAAGAAATAATGGAAATAAATTTAATCCGTCCAAGACTTCCAAAAGTAGTTAAATAAAATATTTTAGAACTTTTGACATTAAATAATACACAATTTAATGAAGAATACCTAAATACACATAAATATTGTACAATAACATGTCACTTACATTTATTGAAGAGTTGTTGATTTGTGAGGACGGAGGAGGGGAGAAGGTGGCGTAGTATGCTAGTGTTTGAAGGGGAATCCCTTCCATTAACACTGCAGGTACCAGTTCTTTTCTGGGGTTACTTCCCTTTTCTTTTAATACCACTAGGACCAGCTTGAGAGTCACTGGACCTCTTTCTAACATTAAATTTGTCCAGGAGCTGTGTGTCTGCATTCTTTAAAACATCCCTGAAATGACACACCACTGTGTCATTGTACAGGTTGCCAGCACGGCAACAGCATAGTTAGGGTGATATTCATCCATAAATGCTTGCACCTTGCTCCACATTCCACAAATCTCTTTAATCAATGAAGAAGGCAATTTCTTCCATCTCTGTTCCACCTCCTCCTCCTCCTCTGAACCATTGTCCTGACCACTGGTCTCTTGTTCCAGTTGCTGTTGAAGCTCTTGCAGATCTTCAGTGGTTAGCTCTTCCAGCTCCTCCACCAACTGTTTCACATCCTCACCACTCACCTCTAACCCCATAGACTTGCCCAATTCCACAATTTCTTCCACAACAGGCTCAGGCTCAAGCTCAGGCTCAGGGTTCTGAGGCTCAGCCCCAAAACCTTCAAAATCCCTCTCTAGGACACAGTCTGGCCACAATTTTCTTCAGGCAGAGTTCAAAGTCCTGGTAGTCACTCCCTCCCAAGCCTTACCTATAAGGTTTACACAATGCAGCATATGGAAATGTTTTTTCCAAAATTCTTTTAGGGTTATATTCATGTCTGTGGTCACATCAAAGCACTTTTGAAACATTGCTTTGGTGTAGAGTTTTTTAAAGTTGGAAATGACCTGCTGGTCCATGGGCTGGAGGAGAGGAGTGGTATTAGGGGGCAAGAACTTCATTTTGATGAATTTAACCCTTTGACTGTCGGAGGCCCCTCTCTGAAACTGTCATTCTATGTCGGGAAATATTCGAAAAAAAAAAAAATTATTTTTTCTTATCAAAATGTTAAGATTATTTTTCTGATTGTTTAAATCCCAAAAAAAAAATTTTGCGATCAGTATTTACCGAGATATAGAGGCGTAAAGTTGGCAAAAAATGAGCCGCGTATGGCAACAGCGGCGAATGCCGCTCACCCGGTAAACTTTGGTTTACTTCCTTTCGTAGGTTTCTTGTTTTTTTCACTATTTTATTTTTTTACATAACTTATGTGGCCTGTGAGACCAAAGTAAGGTGCAATGTATATATATACACTCGTTGTATGCAACACAATAATCGCGCAAACATTAGTATCATTATATTGTTTACAAAACTTGTTTACACCAACCAACAATAAAAAAAAATGTTTATTACTATTGTTCTATAATATATATACACATATATAATGACTAGACACTTTCCATCAACTGCAATTAGTACTTCAAAGCTCCAAGCTATGTGTGTGTGTGGGGGGGGGACATCTAAATTTGCTGAGTCAGGGTAAGGCAGCTGTCAAAATGACATATTATACCATTACTCACCACCCACACTGCCTGTCAACCTGTCAACACAAAAGGGGACCCATATCTTCTTCTCCACAACCTCCTTCCTCTCCTTCATACCTACCTTCCTAGCTTCCTTTTTTCCTTCATTCCTTCCTTTCTTTCTGCCTTCCTTTCTTACATATTTCCTTCCTTCCTTCCTCTCATCTCTTCCTTCCTTCATTCCTTCCTTTATTTCTTCCTTTATTTCTTCCTTTCTTACTTCTTTTGTTCCTTCCTTCCTCTCATCTCTTCCTTCCTTCCTTCCTTTCTCTCTTTCTTTCTTTCTTTCTTACTTCCTTCCTTCTTCCTTTCCTCCTTACTTCTTTCCTTCCTTCCTCTCATCTCTTCTTTCCTTCCTTCCTTCATCTCATCTCTTCTTTCCTTCATTCCTTCCTCACATCTCTTCCTTCCTTACTTACTTTCTTTAATTCTTTCTTCCTTCCTTCCTTCTGGTATCCTGGGCATTGCTTTCGGTCACAAACTCATCAAAACCATGAAATTTATCTTCAGAGACACTTCCATCTGTGTTAGAACTATCATTGAGGAAGAGAAATGTCCCAGATGAGCCAAGGAGTCAAATAATTCTTACCACTAGGCATGCTGAACAAGGACTACTGAAATGGTGTTCCCACAATGCACCAGTGGCTGCCCGATTTTTTTTATACTGCGCACACTGACCACACAGACCCATTCTCTCACATGTGGGCCTACCAGCTTTCTCCTGCTTGATTTGAGGCCGCTAGAATTTAGGCGTATAAATACGTCCGAAACATTGGCTCGTAAGACGTAAATATACGTCCGAAACAGTCAAAGGGTTAAACTCCTCCACAATTTTCTCTACCAAGTTTGGAGGATGACAAGGAGCATTGTCCATTATCAGGAGGCACTTAAGTGGCAAATTATTGTCCAATAGATATTTCTTCACACTGGGGCCAAACACGCCATTGAACCACTCTAAGAAAATGTCCTTTGTGACCCATGCCTTTTGTTAGACTTCCACATCACACACAAGTTAGACTTGCTGACACCGCATCTGCAAAACACTTGGGGATTTTCAAAAAGATACACCAGTAAAGGCTTCACTTTGCAATCACCACTGTCATTAGCACAAAGCATCAAAGTTAGCCTGTCTTTCATAGGCTTATGTCCTGGCTGTGCCTTTTCCTCCTGAGTAATGTAGGTCCTGTTGGGCATTTTCTTCCAAAACAGGCCTGTTTCATCACAATTAAACACTTGTTGGGGAGGAATTGTTCAGCCTCTATGTACTCCTGGAATTCAGGCACATATTTTTCAGCCGCAATTTTGTCACAACTGGCTGCCTCACCATGCCTCACAACACTATGTATGCCACTTCGATTCTTAAATTTAGTGAAACCAGCCTCTGCAGGCTTTAAATTCGCTCACTTCAGCACTCGTTGCAGGCATTTTCTTAACGAGATCATCATGCAACTGCCTTGCTTTTTCACATATTATTGCCTCCGATACAGTATCTCCTGCTAACTGTTTCTCATTGATCCACACCAACAACAACCTTTCCACATCTTCCAGCACTTGTGGTCTGTGTTTGTGATCACAGATGAAACTTTTGCAACAACAGCTTCCTTGATTTTACGTGAATTTTCTTGGCCACAATGGTAGCGATGGTAGAAAAGGGTTTACCATACAGCCTGGCCAGCTCACTGATACGCACTCCACTTTCATATTTTTATATTATCTCCTTCTTCAGTTCTATTGTACATGTATTTCTGTTCCTCTTTGCCACAGGCTTACCACTAGGATCTTTCCTTGGACCCATGGTAGCTTATTTAGCAGTTGCAAGCACTAAAAACAGTGGAATAATGACAATATACTGGTATGAATGCGTGGGTGTGGGTGGGTGGTCGCTCTCGCTTGTAAACAATAGCACACTGACGCTCCCTGGAGTGCACGCTCAGCTGGGCGCCAAGCAGACACGTCCGGTACGAATGTCGTTACACGAAGCAAACATCGTTACTCGCAATCAATTTTTTTACATTATAAATATCATTACTCGAAAATAACGTAAGATGAGAGCATCGTAACACGAGGTATGACTGTATATCTGATACAATGGTAGACTCACAGCTGGCAGAAGTAATGTTGAAGCCAAGACACAGATCAAGGATGCCTCCATAGATATGTGTGGTTCAAGGTCACCTACAATTTGCACATTATCATGACTATTTAACAGTGACAACAGTTGGTTACCATTACGATTACCAAACTGTGAGCTTCCAATGCTTTTGTGTCTTGCATTATAATCTCCAATGATAAGAGTAGGCTCAGACTGAGCACAAGTTGGGAGCTCCAAGTAATTGAACTTATCAGCAGGAGCATACAAGTTAAATATGTTGAGAGCAGCGTTCCCAATATAAATCCTAACACCATGGTATTGCAGTCCCTCTGTTTTCTTATGTGTGAGAAGTTGATGGGGAAGTGATTTTTAATACAGTGGTACCTGCTTACGATGGTCCCCAAACTCACCCTTGTATGTAAGTTTATTTTTTAAATGCTTTTGTAAGTGTAATTTTGGGGTCTAAAAGGACTAGTCTATTTTACAACATTTCTTAAGGAGATAAATTCGTTTGGTAATGACACTTGAACAGCATTCTGGAATGAAAAATATCGTAAGTCGAGGTACCACTGTATATAGAACACAAGAGTTAGTAGATTTGAGGTTATATGCAACAAATGATGGTAATTTAGGGGCTGGGATTTTCAGGGACTCTGCACTCTTGTAGACACACAATATCAATGGGTTCGGTGGTTACTTTATGATGAAGGTCAGGAAGTCTTTTTCTAAGTGATGCAATATTCCAGCTAAAAATATTAAGTTTATGCGAGGACTGATCCATTATAGAAGTCCTGGAATCTGGCTTAGTTTCTCAGCATAATGAAAAAATTTCATATAAAGAGCAGACCTTATCAATGTCAGCAGTGTTACCCTGGTCCATGAGTTTTTAAGTGCAATACCAGTTGTGAGGCCTCGTGGGAGTCTTTGTTTACACAGAGCACGACGCTGTTCATGTGTGAATGTATGATAAGTGGCACTACCACT
>WNWK01039212.1:0-17559 GCA_009830355.1 Cherax destructor
GGGGGTAAAATCCAGTGACGTCACTACTGCATGACCAGTGACGTCACTGCCTGACCAGTGACGTCCCTGGCATGACCAGTGACTAATGTTTAGCAATAAGAACGTTTAGGGCCATAAACCGAACAGGAGAATACATCAAAACCTTTTTACTCTGAAATCAAAAAAGAGGCTATAGGGGAAACAAGGTTCTTCTCTTATGTTGGTGCAGCATTTTTTTGGGCATTAGTGTCACCTTCTTTAGAGGCTCACGGTGCCACCCCTAGATGGTGTCCCCCGGGGGGGGCCCCCCTCCTTACGACGCCACTAACTCCTCCGCTAATGAAGGTAGGCATATCCTTGTGGTCGGTGACTCACAGGTAAGATATAAGAACATAAAAGGGGGAACACTGCAGCGGCCTGTTGGCCCATACTAGGCAGGTCCTTCAAACCCCCCCACCAACAGAACCTTTTCAACCCAACTTTCAATGCTACCCAAAAAGATTTGAAATTTTTTAATTTCTCAGGGCAATTCCCCCCCAAATCCAACCCCTCTCACTCATGAATTTATCCAACCTAAATTTAAAACTCCCAAAAAGGTCCTAGCTTCAATAACCCTACTGGCAGACTGTTCCCCATCAACTACCCTTTTCCAAACCAATACTTTCCTATATCCTTTCTAAATATAAACTTATCTAACTTGAATCCATTATTGCGGGTTCTCTCTTGGAGACCCCCTCAAGACCTTATTTTTCCCCTTTGTTAACCCCCCATTTTCCACTTGTATACCTCGATCATTCTCCCCTCATTCTACGTCTTACAAGTGAATGTAATTTAAGGGTCTTCAATCTTTCTTCGTAAGTAGATTTCTAATGCTATGTATTAATTTAGTCATTCTACGCTGAATTTTTTTCTAACAAATTTATGTCCATTTGTAATATGGAGACCAGAACTGAGCTGCTTCTAGGTGAGGCCACAATGATGTATAAAGCTGTAATATAACCTCTGGACTTCTGTTGCTAACACTTCTTGATATAAATCCCAGAAAATCTATTTGCCTTATTACTCGCTTAGGCATTGCTGTCTTGGTTTAAGGTTGCTTTACCATCCCAAGTCCTTCTCCCAATCTGTATGGCTAAGTTCTACTTTTAACTATAAGTGCTTGGGTTATGGACACTCCCGAGCTTTAGAACTTTCATTTATCTACATTGAACTGCATCTGCCTTTTTTTCTGACCAGGAATTGAGTTTGCCCTAAATCCTCCTGTGGTTCACTGACATCTACGTCTGAATCATTATCCTACCTATCTTCGTGTCATAAACAATTTGCTCATATCACTAGAAATTCCCTCGTCAAGGTCATTTATATATATTATAAACAACAACGGGCCCAAAACCGATCCCTGTGGAACGCCACTTGTTACAGATCCCCACTCAGATTTAACCCCATTAATCACACCCTCTGCTTCCTATTGGTGAGCCATGACTCGATCCATGAAAACACTTTTCCCCCAATGCCATGATCAGCCACTTTCTTTAACAGTCTCTGATGTGGTACTCTATCAAAAGCCTTACTAAAATCCAAATAAACAATATCAATTCTTTATCATGATCAACTGCCTCAAAAGCCTTACTGAAAAAGTTAATAAATTAGCTAGGCAGGAACGGCCCCTGGTGAATCCATGTTGAGTATCATTAATCAAATTATGCCTATCGAGATGCTTATGTTATCAGCTATAATCGACTCTAATAATTTGCCTACAATTGATGTTAGACTTATTGGGCGGTAATTTGATGGTAACGACTTGTCCCCTGCTTTAAAAATAGGAATTACCATTAGCCATCTTCCACGTATCAGACACTACACCTGTTTGAAGAGATAGGTTAAAAATGTTAGTTAAGGGTTCACAGAGTTCAATTTTGCATTCCTTAAGAACCCTTGAAAAAAAGCTCATCAGGGCCTGGCGATTTATTTTGCTTCAAACGGTCTATCTGTTTGATAACTATTTCGCTAGTGACTGTGATACTACATAATTTATCTTCTTCAGGCCCACTAAAATACCTAATTCTTGGGATATTATTAGTGTCTTCCTGAGTGAAAACCGAGAGAAAATAATTATTAAAATAGAGCACATTTCATTATCTTTGTCAGTAAGATACCCATAATTATTTTAAGGGGACCTATCTTATCTCTAACTTTTGTTCTATACACCTGGAAAAAACTTTTGGGTTAGTTTTCGAATCCCTAGCAACTTTAATTTCGTAGTCCGCTTAGCTTTTCTTATCCCCTTTTTAACGTCCCTCTTAATGTCAATATACTGATTCATAAGATGACCCTCACCTCTTTTGATACGCCTATAAATTCCTTTCTTCTGCCCTAAAAGATATTTGAGCCTATTATTCATCCATTTTGGGTCATTTCTATTCGATCTAATTTCTTTATATGGGATAAATGTTCTTTGGGCAGCATGTATAGTGTTCAGAAAACTGTCATATTGATAGCTCTCTTCATTACCCCAGTCCACAGATGATAAGTGTTCTCTAAGTCCATTTGTAATCTGCTAAGCGAAAATCTGGGACCGTTACTGAGTTATTCCTACTATGAAACTTCCATTCAATGCCAAAGGTAATTGATTTGTGGTCGCTTGCGCCGAGTTCCTCTGTAATTTATAAATTATTAACAAGGGTTTCCTTGTTTGCCAGAACTAAGTCAAGCAGATTATTTCCCTTGTAGGTTCTGTACAAACTGCTTCAAAAAACAATCTTGAACTACTTCTAAGAAGTCGTTAGATTCTAAATTCCCAGTCAAAAAATTCCAATCAATTTGACTAAAGTTGAAGTCACCCAGAATAACTACGTTATCGTGCATTGTGGCCTTAACAATTTCCTCCCATAGTAGTCTCCCTTGGTCCCTATCTAAGTTTGGCGGACGGTATATCACACCTAAAATCAATTTTTCATGCCCCTCTGAAAATTCTATCCAGACAGACTCTGTATGTGTTATTTCAGACTTTATTCCCTTTTTTATGCAACAGTTCAAGCGATCTCGGACATACAGTGCCCTCCCACTTCCCTTCCCGAAACTTCTGTCTACTTGGAACAATTTAAAACCCTGTATATGACATTCAGCAGGCATGTCCCTATTTTCGTATTGAACCACGTCTCAGTTATGGCAAATTCATCAATATTACCTGCACTTGCAACTAATCTCAAATCGTCCATCTTATTCCTAGCACTACGACTATTTGTATAATACACTTTTAAAGACCCTCCTTTCTCTTTACCCCTTCCTGCTCCATTCTGTTTTACCACTATACCTATTACTGTCCTTGTTATTGTTAAGATTTATTAAAATCAAAGCCTAGATCTATATTTCGACAATCAGTATTTTCCATTTCTAAACCCATACCTCTAACTAATCTAGTTTAAAGTCCTAACAACACCCTCAACTGAGCTAGAAAAAAATCCACACCTGCCTGGATAAGTGAACCCCATCCCTGGCATACATGTCATTTCGGCCATAGAAGTGGTCCCAGTTGCAAATGAATGGTACTGCATTTCCTTACAGTGTTTGTCCAGCCAGCAATTGACACCAATTGCCTGGACCCATTCATCTCCAACTCCTCTCCTTGGCAAAATACCACATATGACAGGGTTCCCTTCTTCCTAATTATGTCTATTGCTGACCTATACCTGCTAGTCAGGTCCTCACTCCTACGTCTGCCAACATCGTTGCCTCCAGCACTGAGACAGATAATAGGATTGCTCCCTTACCTCTCATGATGTCGTCAGACGGCTAACAATATCCTCCATCCCAGCCCCAGGAAAGCAAACCCTCTGTCTCCTACTTCTCTCTTTCAAGCAGAAGGCCCTATCCATATACCTAATTTGACTATCCCCAACAAGAACAATGTTCTTCCCTTTCCCTTGGTTTCGTTCTGATGTTCCCTGTAGTCGACTCACATTCACCCCGGGTAACACGGAGAATCGGTTCGATGTTTCCACAACAGGTTTCTGGTTCTTCGTTAATTCTACCTCTCCATCCATCCTCTTGATCTTTAACTTTGTCCCATGCATTCCGGCCACTGTCCAGGTTCCTTTCTTGGCGAGGATTCTCAACAGGAGGATTACTACAGACCCTCTTTTTTTCCTCAGTCAGTCGCTGTATCTCAAGCAGCTCCCTCAGTTCTTCCCTTCAGCTGCTGGTAGAGTAGCTCAAGAGAGGACATCTTGTTCAGTTTCCCGAGAGCACACAAGACACGTCTTCACTGACACACAAGACACGTCTTCACTAACACAAGACACGTCTTCACTGCACACAAGACAATAATGGATTCAATTAGATAAGTTTAGATTTAGAAAGAATATAGGAAAGTATTGGTTTGGAAATAGGGTAGTTGATGAGTGGAACAGTCTGCCAGTAGGGTTTTGAAGCTAGGCCCTTTGGGGTAGTTTCAAATTTAGGTTGGATAAATTCATGAGTGAGAGGGTTGGATTTGAGTGGGACTCGCGCATGAGTGGGTAAATTGTCAACTTATTTCTTGGGTAGCATTGAAAATTGGGTTGAGCAAATATTCTGTTAGTGGGACGGATTGTGAAGGCCCTCCTAGTATGGGCCAACAGGCCTGCTGCAGTGTTCCTCCTTTCTTATGTTCTTATGTTTAGTTGATGAGTGGAACAGTCTGCCTAGTAGGGTTATTGAAGCTAGGACCTTGGGTAGTTTTAAATTTGGGTTGGATAAATTCATGAGTGAGAGGGTTGGATTTGAGTGGGAATTGCACATGAGTAAATAAAATTATCAAATCTTATTTCTTGGGTAGCATTGAAAGTTGGGTTGAACAAGTGTTCTGTTGGTGGGATGGAATGTAAGGATTGCCTAGTATGGGCCAACAGGCCTGCTGCAGTGTTCCTCCTTTCTTATGTTCTTATGTTCTTAAATCTAAACTTATCCAATTTGAATCCATTATTGCGGGTTCTCTCTTGGAGAAAATATCCCCCAAAGGCCTTGTGCTCCCCAAATTCTCAAGATTGATGGATGAACATGGGCCCAAAGGGGCATAAAAAAGGGAAACACTGCAGCGGGCCTGTTGGCCCACCTGCCGGGTCCTTCACCCAAACCATCCCCCTTCAGGTATTTTCTCAACCCTTTCCAAGCTACCCAGGCAAGCATTCTCTACCCCCTCAGCGCGAGTCCCCCTTTTCCCTCATTCTAATTTTTGCCCAGGTCCCTAGCTTAACGCCCGTTTCCCCTCATCAACCCCTTTTCCAAACCAATACTTTTTTTCCTTTCTAAATCTAAACCTTTTTAACAATCCAGTCCGGGGTTTTCTCTTGGAGAGATATCCTCAAGACCTTATTTATATCCCTTTGTTAATACCATTTTCCCCTTGTATACCTCGATCATGTCTCCCCCCATTCTCCCTCTTACAAGTGAATGTAATTTTTGGGTCTTCAATCTTTCTTCGTAAGGAAGATTTCAATGCCTATGTATTAATTTAGTCATTCTACGCTGAATGTTTTCTAACAATTTATGTCCATTCTGTAATATGGAGACCAGAACTGAGCTCGTAATCCCGGTGAAAGGGCCCTTTCTAATGATGTATAAAGCTGTAATATAACCTCTGGACTTCTGTTGCTAACACTTCTTGATATAAATCCCCGTAATCTATTTGCCTTATTACGTACGCTTAGGCATTGCTGTCTTGGTTTAAGGTTGCTGCTTACCATCACCCCCAAGTCCTTTCTCGCAATCTGTATGGCTAAGTTCTACGTTATTTAACTATAAGTGCTTGGGTTATGGACACTCCCGAGCTTCAGAACCTTGCATTTATCTACATTGAACTGCATCTGCCACTTTTCTGACCACGAATTAAGTTTGTCTAAATCTTCCTGAAGTTCTATGACATCTATGTTTGAATCAATTATCCTACCTATCTTCGTGTCGTCGGCGAATTTGCTCATATCACTAGTAATTCCCTCATCAAGGTCATTGATATATATTATAAATAACAATGGGCCTAAGACTGATCCCTGTGGAACACCACTTGTTACAAGTCCCATTCGGATTTAACCCCATTTATGCACACTCTCTGCTTCCTATTGGTGAGCCATGACTCGATCCATGACAGCACTTTTCCCCAATGCATGAGCTGCCACTTTCTTTAACAGTCTCTGGTGCGGTACTCTATCAAAAGCCTTACTAAAGTCTAAATAAACAATATCGAATTCTTTATCGTGATCAACAGCCTCAAAAGCTTTACTGAAGAAGGTTAATAAATTAGATAGGCAGGAACGGCCCCTCGTGAATCCATGCTGGGTATCATTAATCAAATTATGGTTATCTAGATGGCTTCTAATAATATCAGCTATAATTGACTCTAGTAATTTGCCTACAATTGAGGTCAGCATCGACTCCAGGCAGAGGGACTGATTACCTCAAACTCCTCCTCTCCTTACACCTTTCTACTTTGTATTGGACTGATGAAGCCATTGTGTGGCGAAACGTTTCCTCAATAAAGATACCCAAGTGTTGCATATGTGTCTAATTTATAGGAGGACTACTACGAATCCTCTTGTTTTCCTCCGTCAATCGCCGAATCTCAAGCTTCGCTACCCTCAATTCCTCCTTAAGCTGCTGGTAAAGTTGCTCAATGGACGGCATCTTGGTTCACTTCACAGAGCAAAAGTGGTTCAGTCCACAGAGAACCCTAGACATGTCCTCTCTGAGGAGTTAAGTACACATGTGTCATAAGAACATAAGAACATAAGAAAGGAGGAACACTGCAGCAGGCCTGTTGGCCCATACTAGGCAGGTCCTTCACAATCCGTCCCACTAACAGAATATTTGCTCAACCCAATTTTCAATGCTACCCAAGAAATAAGCTTTGACAATTCTACCCACTCATGCGCGAGTCCCTCAAATCAACCCCTCTCACTCATGAATTTATCCAACCTAAATTTGAAACTACACAATGTCCTAGCTTCAATAACCCTACTAGGCAGACTGTTCACTCATCAACATAAGAACATAAGAACATAAGAAAGGAGGAACACTGCAGCAGGCCTGTTGGCCCATACTAGGCAGGTCCTTCACAATCCGTCCCACTAACAGAATATTTGCTCAACCCAATTTTCAATGCTACCCAAGAAATAAGCTTTGACAATTCTACCCACTCATGCCGAGTCCACTCAAATCCAACCCTCTCACTCATGAATTTATCCAACCTAAATTTGAAACTACCCAAGGTCCTAGCTTCAATAACCCTACTAGGCAGACTGTTCCACTCATCAACTACCTATTTCCAAACCAATACTTTCCTATATCCTTTCTAAATCTAAACTTATCTAACTTGAATCCATTATTGCGGGTTCTCTCTTGGAGAGATATCCTCAAGACCTTATTTATATCCCCTTTGTTAATACCCATTTTCCACTTGTATACCTCGATCATGTCTCCCCCCATTCTACGTCTTACAAGTGAATGTAATTTTAGGGTCTTCAATCTTTCTTCGTAAGGAAGATTTCTAATGCTATGTATTAATTTAGTCATTCTACGCTGAATGTTTTCTAACGAATTTATGTCCATTCTGTAATATGGAGACCAGAACTGAGCTCGTAATCTAGGTGAGGCCTTACTAATGATGTATAAAGCTGTAATATAACCTCTGGACTTCTGTTGCTAACACTTCTTGATATAAATCCCAGTAATCTATTTGCCTTATTACGTACGCTTAGGCATTGCTGTCTTGGTTTAAGGTTGCTGCTACCATCACCCCCAAGTCCTTCTCGCAATCTGTATATCTAAGTTCTACGTTATTTAACTTATAAGTGCTTGGGTTATGGACACTCCCGAGCTTCAGAACCTTGCATTTATCTACATTGAACTGCATCTGCCACTTTTCTGACCACGAATTAAGTTTGTCTAAATCTTCCTGAAGTTCTATGACATCTATGTTTGAATCAATTATCCTACCTATCTTCGTGTCGTCGGCGAATTTGCTCATATCACTAGTAATTCCCTCATCAAGGTCATTGATATATATTATAAATAACAATGGGCCTAAGACTGATCCCTGTGGAACACCACTTGTTACAAGTCCCCATTCGGATTTAACCCCATTTATGCACACTCTCTGCTTCCTATTGGTGAGCCATGACTCGATCCATGACAGCACTTTTCCCCCAATGCCATGAGCTGCCACTTTCTTTAACAGTCTCTGGTGTGGTACTCTATCAAAAGCCTTACTAAAGTCTAAATAAACAATATCGAATTCTTTATCGTGATCAACAGCCTCAAAAGCTTTACTGAAGAAGGTTAATAAATTAGATAGGCAGGAACGGCCCCTCGTGAATCCATGCTGGGTATCATTAATCAAATAGAGGAATTCCAAGCGCTTTCGTGACTACTCACGAATACTTTCCTATATCCTTTCTAAATCTAAACTTATCTAACTTGAATCCATTATTGCGGGTTCTCTCTTGGAGAGATATCCTCAAGACCTTATTTATATCCCCTTTGTTAATACCCATTTTCCACTTGTATACCTCGATCATGTCTCCCCTCATTCTAAGAACATAAGAACATAAGAAAGGAGGAACACTGCAGCAGGCCTGTTGGCCCATACTAGGCAGGTCCTTCACAATCCATCCCACTAACAGAATATTTGCTCAACCCAATTTTCAAAGCTACCCAAGAAATAAGCTTGACAATTCACCACTCATGCTGAGTCCTCCAAATCCAACCCTCTCACTCATGAATTTATCCAACCTAAATTTGAAACTACCCAAGGTCCTAGCTTCAATAACCCTAATAGGCAGACTGTTCCACTCATCAACTACCCTATTTCCAAACCAATACTTTCCTATATCCTTTCTAAATTTAAACTTATCTAACTTGAATCCATTATTGCGGGTTCTCTCTTGGAGAGATATCCTCAAGACCTTATTTATATCCTTTGTTAATACCCATTTTCCACTTGTATACCTCGATCATGTCTCCCCTCATTCTACGTCTTACAAGTGAATGTAATTTTAGGGTCTTCAATCTTTCTTCGTAAGGAAGATTTCTAATGCTATGTATTAATTTAGTCATTCTCGCTGAATGTTTTCTAACGAATTTATGTCCATTCTGTAATATGGAGACCAGAACTGAGCTGCGTAATCTAGGTGAGGCCTTACTAATGATGTATAAAGCTGTAATATAACCTCTGGACTTCTGTTGCTTACACTTCTTGATATAAATCCCAGTAATCTATTTGACTTATTACATACTCTTAGACATTGTTGTCTTGATTTAAGGTTGCTGCTTACCATCACCCCCAAGTCCTTCTCACAATCTGTATGGCTAAGTTTACGTTATTTAACTTATAAGTGCTTGGGTTATGGACACTCCGAGCTTCAGAACCTTGCATTTATCTACATTGAACTGCATCTGCCACTTTTCTGACCACGAATTAAGTTTGTCTAAATCTTCCTGAAGTTCTATGACATCTATGTTTCAATCACTTATCCTACCTATCTTCGTGTCGTCGGCGAATTTGCTCATTTCACTAGTAATTCCCTCATCAAGGTCGTTGATATTTATTATAAATAACAATGGGCCTAAGACTGATCCCTGTGGAACACCACTTGTTACAAGTCCCCATTCAGTTTAACCCCATTTATGCACACTCTCTGCTTCCTATTGGTGAGCCATGACTCGATCCATGACAGCACTTTTCCCCCAATGCCATGAGCTGCCACTTTCTTTAACAGTCTCTGGTGCGGTACTCTATCAAAGCCTTACTAAAGTCTAAATAAACAATATCGAATTCTTTATCGTGATCAACAGCCTCAAAAGCTTTACTGAAGAAGGTTAATAAATTAGATAGGCAGGAACGGCCCCTCATGAATTCATGCTGGGTATCATTAATCAAATTATGGTTATCTAGATGGCTTCTAATAATATCAGCTATAATTGACTCTAGTAATTTGCCTACAATTGAGGTCAGGCTTATTGGGCGGTAGTTTGGGTAGTGACTTGTCCCCTGCTTTAAAAATAGGGAAATTTCATTAGCCATCTTCCACATATCAGACACTACACCTGTTTGAAGAGATAAATTAAAAATGTTAGATATTGGTTCACGAGTTCCATTTTGCATTCCTTAAGAACCCTTGCAAAAAGCTCATCAGGACCCGGCGTGAATGTAATTTTAGGGTCTTCAATCTTTCTTCGTAAGGAAGATTTCTAATGCTATGTATTAATTTAGTCATTCTACGCTGAATGTTTTCTAACGAATTTATGTCCATTCTGTAATATGGAGACCAGAACTGAGCTGCGTAATCTAGGTGAGGCCTTACTAATGATGTATAAAGCTGTAATATAACCTCTGGACTTCTGTTGCTAACACTTCTTGATATAAATCCCAGTAATCTATTTGCCTTATTACGTACGCTTAGGCATTGCTGTCTTGGTTTAAGGTTGCTGCACCATCACCCCCAAGTCCTTCTCAATCTGTATGGCTAAGTTCTACGTTATTTAACTTATAAGTGCTTGGGTCATGGACACTCCCGAGCTTCAGAACCTTGCATTTATCTACATTGAACTGCATCTGCCACTTTTCTGACCACGAATTAAGGTTTGTCTAAATCTTCCTGAAGTTCTATGACATCTATGTTTGAATCAATTATCCTACCTATCTTGTGTGTCGCAATTTGCTCATATCACTAAGTAATTCCCTCATCAAGGTCGTTGGTATATATTATAAGTAACAATGGGCCTAAGACTGATCCTGTGGAACACCACTTGTTACAAGTCCCCATTCGGTTTAACCCCATTTATGCACACTCTCTGCTTCCTATTGGTGAGCCATGACTCGATCCATGACAGCACTTTTCCCCAATGCCATGAGCTGCCACTTTCTTTAACAGTCTCTGGTGCGGTACTCTATCAAAAGCCTTACTAAAGTCTAAATAAACAATATCGAATTCTTTATCGTGATCAACAGCCTCAAAAGCTTTACTGAAGAGGTTAATAAATTAGATAGGCAGGAACGGCCCTCGTGAATCCATGCTGGGTATCATTAATCAAATTATGGTTATCTAGATGGCTTCTAATAATATCAGCTCTAATTGACTCAGTAATTTGCCTACAATTGAGGTCAGGCTTATTGGGCGGTAGTTTGATGGTAGTGACTTGTCCCCTGCTTCAAAATAGAATTACATTGGCCATCAGAGCCGCCAATGGCCTTGACCTCCAAGCCTTGGGCAAGCCCACTAGGTAATTAGAGGCAATGATGTGGCCATCATGTTCTGTTTGATGCAATGACTGCAGCATGTTCACGAGGAGCCGTTCCTACTATCTAATTTGACCAACCTTCTTGTGAGGCTGTTGATCTGATAAGTTCGATGTGTTTACGACTTTTAATGGAAACTTTGACTCAAATACCGCACCAGACTGTTAAAAGTGGCCAGCTCTATTACGACCAGCTGTCATGGATCGAGGTCATGGCTCACCAGTACATAAATGAGGTGCATCGAATGAAGACTTGCTGACAGTGTTCCACAGGGATCGGTGCAAGCCCATTGTTAACATAATATATACCAGCCCGACCTTGACATGAGCCACTTGAGTATGAGCAAGTGCGACATTTATAGTAAGGATATTGATTCAAACATAGATAATAATAGAAACAAGGAAAGATTTAGACAAACAGTGCATGGTCAAGAGAGTAATCCCATTCAATGGCAGATAATCTGGGTTCTGAGGCTTCGGAGTGTCCATGACCTCAAGACCAAGTAATCAGAACAGCCATACATGCGGAGAGAGACAGTGTAAGCAGCAACCCAGCAAACCCAAGACATGTGCTAAGCACGTAATAGGCTGTTACTGGATTTGGTATTAGCCGCTGGAGATCAGAGGCCACTATTACAACTTTATCCAGCTCAGTTCTGACCTCCATATTACAGAGATGGACATAAATTAAGTAGAAAACATTCAATAAGATATTTAAAGTCACATAACGATGGCTTCCTTACGAAAAGATGACCCTAGGCTCCCATTCCTTTCCGAATCTGATGAGCTTTGCAAGGGTTCTTTTAGGAATACCAAAAATAGACTCTATGAGCATATCTAGCATTTTGGTATCTCTCAAACTGAGTGTGTCTGATATGTGAAGGAAGTAGACTCTATTTACAAAGCAGGATTTCTATCAAGCTTACCGCCCAATAAACTGACCTCAAATTGTAGTGGAAATTACTAGAGTCAATTATAGCTGATGATGACCAAGCCATCTAGGTAACCATAATTTGTGTACCAACATGGAAATTCATGAGGCCTATCTGATAACCTTCTTCAGTAAGCTTTGAGGCCTGTTGTCACATAAAAGAAATTCGATGACCTTTATTGGGCTAGTAGACGATGCGTACGCACCAGAGACTGCAAAAGAAAGTGGCAGCTCCTGACGTGAGAAGAATGCTGTCATGGATCGAGTCATGGCCACCAGCATAGAAGCAGAGGGGAAGTGAGGTTAAATGAAGGAGCTTGTAACAAGTGGTGTTCCACAGGATCCCAGTCTTAAGCCCCGTGATGTTATAATATATATCAATGACGCTGTGAGGTACCAGTGATATAGTAGAATACTTCGACATTACGAAGATAGAGTAGTGTGACATAGATATTCACTAGACAAACTTAATTCGTGGTCAGAGAGTGACGGATGCAATTCAATATGAAATGCCAGGTTCTGGCTTCGGGATGTCCATAACCCAAGCGCCTGGACAAATAACGTAGGCATAGCCATACAGTGCGGAAAACTGAGGTGATGTGGCGGCAAGTGGGCGGCAATGCTGGCATGCAGTAACTGCTGGGATTATATCAGAGTGTAACAGGGGGTCAGAGGTTTATTACAGCTTTATATCATTAGTAAGGCCTCACCTAGATACACAACTCAATTCTGATGCTCCATATTACAGAATGGACATAAATTCGTTAGAAAAGCATTCAGCGTAGAATGACTAAGTAATACATGGCATTAAATCTTCCTTACGAAGAAGGTGAAGACCTAGCCATTCATATGGGTCAGTATAGTGGAAAATGAAGGGATATAAATGGGTCTTGAGGATATCTCTCAGAGAAGAACACAATGTAGTTCAGACAGATAGTTTGGGTAGAAAGGACTATGAAGAAATGATTGAAGTAGAGCCAGTTGTGGAGTGTCTGCTGTGGGCCCATTGGCTAGGACACAGGTGATGGTCAATTTGGATTGAATAAATTCATGAGTGAAGAGGTTAGACGAGATGAAGTTTCACATGGTATGAGCAAGTATCAGAAAACTTATTTCTTGGTGCTGAAAGTGGGTTGAACAAATATTCTGACAGTGAGATCAGGTGTGAAGGACCTGCTAGTGCAGGCCAACAGGCTGCTGCCTCTTATGTTCTTGGAAATGAGAGGAGACGATCAGTGGAAACATTAGCAAAGGGGACAAACTGGGTCTTGAGGATAATATGTGGTTCCAGAGATTAGACAAGTTTAGATTTAGGAGATATGAGTATTCATGATGTCACAGCACTTAATTCTATTTGTTAATGATACCCAGCATGGATTCACGAGCGATTCCTACTATCTATTAACCTTCTTCGGCAAACTTTGGTGATACGACAAAAAATTCGATATTGTTATTTAGACAGTAGACTTTTTGAGAATACCACACCAGAAAGTGGCAGCTCATGGCACAGAAGGAAAAATGCTGTCGTGGATCAGTCATGGCAACAAAGCTTTGAGAATATGAGTTGAATGAAAACGCTGGCTAGTGTTCCACAGGGATCGGTGTGATGACCCATATATCAATGACGCTTGATGAGGAATTACTAGTGATATGAGCAAGTGCCGACATTACAGCAAACAGGACTGAGCCAAATTCAAAACATAGATGTCATGGGGCTTTCAGGAAAGCGTTGGGCAAACTTAATTCGTGGTCAGAAAATTGACTTGAATGCAATGTGTAGACTCAAATGCAGGTTCTGTGTCAAAGCATATAAGTAAATAACATCAGAACTTAGGCTGTCACGGGCACGAGAGAACGAGGCAGAACTGCTGTGCTAAACAAGACGGCAATGCCTAAACGTACGTGATAAGGCTGAAATGGTTTATATCAGGGTGTTAACAAGTCAGAGGAACCCATATTACAGCTTTATGTCGTGTGGAGCACTAGATGCACGCTCCTGTATTACAGGAATGGTTATAAATTCGTTAGAAAAACATTCAGCGTAGAATGTTTAAATTAATACATAGCATTAAATCTTCCTTGCAGCGAACCTAATACATTCAGTAGAACAGAATAGAGGGAGACATATTTAAGTGAAATAATTGCTAAAGGGGATATAATCAGGTCTTGAGAATATCTTCAGAGAAGAACCACCCAATATCAGTTCAAACCAGTGTTCAGGTAGAGTCTCAGGAAATGTGGTTGAAATAAGTGAACCAAACAATCTGCCTAATGGGTATTAATAGGACACAGGCCAGTTTCAAATTTGGAATTGGACAAATTCATGGTGAAGAAGGAGTGAATGATGAGACTTCACTTGCATGAGTGAGTAGAGGTAATCAGCCCGGCTGTGACGTGAAAGTGGGATTTGGTAAATATTCTGTTAGTGAGACTGCTAATGTAGGCCAGCCTGCTGCGGTGTTCCTCGCTCTTTATGTTCTTATGTTCTTATGTTGATGAGGTGGGCAGTCTGCCTAGTAGAGGTTGTGGCTAGAACATTAATAATGATTTCAGAATTTGGGATTGAATAGAACTAAATGAGTGAAGGGAGTTTAGATTTGAGTGGGACTCGCATGAGAACAATTGTCAGAAGCAACTGCTTGGGTAGCATTGAAAATTGAGTTGGTAATATTCTGTTAGTGGGGCAGACGTGAAGGACCTGCCTAGTATGGGCCAACAGACTTCTTTGCGGTATTCCTCCTTTCTTATGTTCTTATGTTCTGAGCATGCCTCAGAGAGGACATGTCTAGGGTTGCTCTGTGGACTGAGCCACTTTTGCTCTGAGTGTTCAGATGCCGTCCATTAACCAGCAAGCAGGAGAGTGAAAAGCCAGCGAAAGCGAGATTCGGCGTTAACGGAAGCTGGAAGGAACTAAATCCTCCTATAAATTGAACACGCCTCCCAACACTTGGGTATCTTTATTGGCTGATTTCACTTACACAGTGGCTCATCAGTCAATACAAGGCAAGAGTAATGAGAGGGAGAGTTTGGGTAATCAGCCTCTGGAAGTCGACGATGAGTAACAGGCAAGTACTAAGTCAGCCCTTAGCTGATATTGATCAGAGCCAAATACAGGTAACACCATGAACTGTTAATGCAATAATATACCTATCTAGTATTAACATCTTCAGTAAAGCTTTGAACTGTTGATCACGATAAGAATGATATTTCCAGACTTTAGTGAACGATAGATACCGCACCGAGACTGTTAAGTGGCAGCTCATGGCATTGAAATGCTGTCATGAGATCGAGTCATATAATAGGAAGAAGAACGTGCGCAAATGAGGTGAAAATGAAACTTGGCTGAAGTGGTGTTCCGAGGATCGATCTTAGGCCCGATGATATAATATATATCAATGACGCTGATGAAATTACTGGTGATATGAGCAAATTCGCCGACGACACGAAGGTAAACCAGGATGGTGATTCAAACCTTAGATGTCATGGTACTCAGGAAGCATTGGAGTGAAGCCAATTCGTGGTCAGGCAAGATGCGGACCAATAATAGACTAAATGCAGGTTCCTGAAACTCGAGGTAAACTGCTATAGGATTAAATAACGTAGAACACTAGCCATACAGGCTGCGCAGGCGTAAGGGTGATGGTAAGCAGCAACCTTAGACAGCAATGCTAAGCGTACAGTAATAAGGCAAATAGATACTGGGATTGAAGTGTTAGCAGCAGAGTCAGGTTTATATTACGGCTTTATACATCATTAGTAAGGCCTCACTAGATTCGCAGCTCAATTCTGGTCTCCATATTACAGAATGGACATAAATTCGTTAGAAGCATTCAGCGTGAATGACTAAATTAATACATAGCATTGAAATCTTTTACGAAGAAAGATTGAAGACCCTAAAATTACATTCACTTGTAAGACGTAGGAAATAATCGGAAACAAGTGGAAAATGGTATTGTGAGGATAAATAAAGGTCTTGAGGATATCCTCTCAAGAACCACAATAATGGATTCAGTTAGATAAGTTTAGATTTAGAAAGGATGTAGGAAAGTATTGGTTTTGGAAATAGGGTAGTTGATGAGTGGAACAGTCTGCCTAGTAGGTTATTAAGCTAGGACCTTGGGTATTTCAAAATTAGGTTGGATAAATTTCATGAGTGAGAGGGGTTGGATTTGAGTGGGACTCGCGCATGAGTGGGTAGAATTGTCAAGCTTATTTCTTAGGTGGCTTACGAAAATTGGGTTGAGCAAATATTCTGAGTGGGATGGATTGTGAAGGACCTGCCCAGTATGGGCCAACAGGCCTGCTGCAGTGTTTTACTCCTTTCTTATGTTCTTATGTTTTTTGTTCTGTCTCAGTGCTGGAGGCAACGATGTTGGCAGACGTAGGAGTGAGGACCTGACTAGCAGGTATAGGTCAGCAATAGACATAATTAGGAAGAAGGGTGGGAACCCTGTCATATGTGGTATTTTGCCAAGAGAGGAGTTGGAGATGAATGGCTGTCCAGGGCAATTGGTGTCAATTGCTGGCTGGACAAACACTGTAAGGATAATGCAGTACCATTCATTTGCAACTGGGACCACTTCTATGGCCGAAATGACATGTATGCCAGGGATGGGGTTCACTTATCCAGGGCAGGTGTGGATTTTCTTGCTAGCTCAGTTGAGGGTGTTGTTAGGACTTTAAACTAGGATTAGTTAGAGGTATGGGTTTAGAAATGGAAAATACTGAATGTCGAAATATAGATCTAGGCTTTGATATAAAAATCTTAACAATAACAAGGACAGTAATAGGTATAGTGGTAAAACAGAATGGAGCAGGAAGGGTAAAGAGAAAGGAGGGTCTTTAAAAGTGTATTATACAAATAGTCGTAGTGCTAGGAATAAGATGGACGATTTGAGATTAGTTGCAAGTGCAGGTAACATTGATGTATTTGCCATAACTGAGACGTGGTTCAATACGAAAAATAGGGACATGCCTGCTGAATGTCATATACAGGGTTTTAAATTGTTCCAAGTAGACAGAAGTTTCGGGAAGGGGGGTGGAGTGGCACTGTATGTCCGAGATCGCTTGAACTGTTGCATAAAAGGGAATAAAGTCTGAAATAACACATACAGAGTCTGTCTGGATAGAATTTTCAGAGGGCATGAAAAATTGATTTTAGGTGTGATATACCGTCCCCCAAACTTAGATAGGGACCAAGGAGACTACTATGGGAGGAAATTGTTAAGGCCACAATGCACGATAACGTAGTTATTCTGGGTGACTTCAACTTTAGTCAAATTGATTGGAATTTTTGACTGGGAATTTAGAATCTAACGACTTCTTAGAAGTAGTTCAAGATTGTTTTTGAAGCAGTTTGTGACAGAACCTACAAGGGAAAT
>WNWK01039213.1:0-17558 GCA_009830355.1 Cherax destructor
CGATGGTGTTGGCTCCACCATATACGGCGGAAATGCTGTCTTGATTGTAGAATGCCGCTGATGAGTCACCGTCTTGTTTCGATGGAGTTCACTTGCGATTGTGTCTACGTTATACACCGCGCCATAGCTCCCGTCCTTTCGGTGGCAGTATTCAATCTAACCCCCTCGTGGCTCTGCGGGGCCTGGCATGCTGAGGTCAGTACAATTTCAACAATTGCTACATGCTGCTACAAGTGGCAATTAAAATGTTTGTGTTCTCTAAATTTCAATCACTGGAACACATGATTGTAATTTTCAAGTGTAGAAACTAATACAACAGTTTACTGTAATCTTCCTGTTATGGCAAAGAGTTACATTTATCTCAAATGTCTATTAAGTCACATATACACTCGCTGCTACTTGGTCAGACAACGTGACACACTGTGGTCAGTACATCTGGTCTGTGTTAATTTGTTTATGCACCCAGACACGCCTTGTCTGGCCCCTTCCTAAGGGCGGAAAGGGTGGGGCCCTTAACAAGGGTAGAAAGGGCGCATACCCCCCTCCTTTGGAGAATTTTCTCCACAGGGATTGATGGGGTAAAGATAGAAATGTTAAAAGCAGGTGGGAATATAGTTTTGGAGTGGTTAGTGTTTTATTTAACCCTTTGACTGTCGGAGGCCCCATTCTGAAACTGTCATTCTCTGTCGCAAAATTTTGGAAAAAAAAAAAATTATTTTTTCTTATGAAATGATAGAGAAGCTTTTCCCGATGGTAATGACACCAAAAGTACGAAATTTGATAAAAAAACTTACGGAATTACGCTCTTGCAAAGTTAGCGATATATACGCATCGGCAATTTCACCAACTTTGAGCCCTATTTTCGGTCAATTCCGTTGTTACAGTCGACCAAACTTATAGCTATTTCTTTAGAACTCCATTTGTTTTATCGGCTGAGTACAAGAAACCACCAATTTACCGATTTCAACTACCCAATAAAGTGGTCAGAAATTGGCAATTTGGCCAATTTCATGCAAAAGAAAAAAGATGTCAATTTCAAAATAGGGTCCAGAATAAACAATGCAGACATTCCTGGCACTAAAATAAGATTTTCTCTGTTCATTATTCACGTCTTTAGGCCCCTCTTATATTACTCTTGCTTTCTATTTTGATTTTTTATTCACAAAAAATAGAAGATTTACTGTTATGCAGACTACTGCATTATTGTAAAAATGGTATAAATAATATCAGTGCAATGTGTAAGAATATTAGACTCACCAGCTGACGTGTATTGGACGCATGGCATGATTTGTGTACTCTTGAACATTGGCAAAAATCGAACATTTCCACTACTTTGAGCTCAATTTCAAGGTCATTTTCATCATGAAACTAATCTAAATCATCTCTATTTCTGTAATATGTTTTCCATTCTATGAAATGAGACCACAAAAAAGAGAATACAACCATAAATACTATACGAAAATACATCTCAAAGTCGGCGTTTTAATCCAAAAACACAGTCAGTTTTTTTTTCTCAATATGCACTGCGTGCTGCAGGATTTTTTTTTATACAGCGCACACTGACCACACAGACCCATTCTCTCATATGTGGGCCTACCAGCTTTCTCCCGCTTGATTTGAAGCCGCTAGAATTTTTGAGAATATATACGTTCAAAACACTGGCTCGTAAGATGTATATATACGACCGAAACAGTCAAAGGGTTAATAAATGTATGGAAGAGGATAAGGTACCTAGGGACTGGCAGAGAGCATGCATAGTTCCTTTGTATAAAGGCAAAGGGGACAAGAGAGAGTAAAAATTATAGGGAAATAATTCTGTTGAGTATACAGTGGACCCCCGAGTTTCGTAAAAACTTCAATCCTGAAGTCTGCTCAAGTGCCATTACCGAACGAATTTACTCCCTTAAGGAAAAATTTCACGTAGGTTAGTCTATTTCAGACCCCCAAAAATACACTTCCACAAGAACTTACAAAATTATACTTACATAATTGCACGATTTCCGGGGTATTCGTTAACCGAGGGTCCACTGTACCTGGTAAAGTGTATGGTAGAGTTATTATTGAAAGAATTAAGATAGCAGGATAGCAGATGAACAAGGAGGCTTTAGAAAGGGTAAAGGGTGTGTAGACCAAGTGTTTGCAGTGAAACATATAGGTGAACAGTATTTAGATAAGGGTAAAGAAGTTTTTGTAGCATTTATGGATTTGGAAATGACGTATGATAGGGTGGATGGGGGCAATGTGGCAGATGTTGCAAATGTATGGAATAGGAGGTAGGTTATTGAAAGCAGTGAAGAGTCTTTACGAGGATAGCGAGGCTCAGGTTAGAGTACGTAGGCGAGAGGGGGATTATTTCCCAGTAAAAGTTGGCCTTAGACAAGGATGTGTGATGTCACCATGGTTGTTCAACATAATTGTAGATGGAGTTGTGAATGGAGAAGTGAATGCTCGGGTGTTGGCAAGAGGTGTGGGGTTAAAAGATAATGAATCTAACACAAAGTGGGAGTTGTCACAGTTGCTCTTTGCTGATGACACTGTGCTTTTGGGAGATTCTGAAGAGAAGTTGCAGAGGTTGGTTGATGAGTTTGTTAGGGTATGTAAAAGAAGGAAATTAAAAGTGAATATAGGAAAGAGTAAGGTGATGAGGATAACGAAAAAATTAGGTAACGGAAGATTGGATATCAGACTGGAGGGAGAGAGTATGGAGGAAGTGAATGTATTCAGATATTTGGGAGTGGACGTGTCAGCGGATGGGTCTATGAAAGATGATGTAAATCATAGAATTGATGAGGAGGAAAAGGTGAGTGATGCACTGAGGAGTTTGTGAAGACAAAGAACTTTATCCATGAAAGCAAAGAGGGAAATGTATGGGTGTGAGACATGAGTTGTGAATGTTGCAACAAGGAGAAGGCTGGAGGCAGTGGAGATGTCGTGTCTGAGGGCAGTGTGTGGTGTGAATATAATGCAGAGAATCCGTAGTTTGGAGATTAGTGTTGTGTGGGTCTTGAGAGAGATAAGTAGGTTGTCAAAGACACTCCTTGTAAGGATGGTTACGGTGTATTTATCAGTCTGTGAGGAGAGATCCCAGCCACATCTGCCCAGCTTGTAGGTCTACCGCTTGTGAGACTGAACGCCTATGACGTAGCCGCCACATGGAGCGAGAGCCCTGACGTCAGCGGGTATCGTGACGTCACACGCAAAGGGACCAGCTGTATAAACTAAGATGAATGCTAATACACTACACAAGTGTATATATAATACTGACAAGACATTAGGAGGAGGTGTGGGATTACCAAAGCTATTATCCAGAGAGCTGAGGAGGGGTTATTGAGATGGTTTGGACATGTAGAGAGGATGGAGCGAAATAGAATGACTTTGAGAGTGTATAGATCTGTAGTGGAGGGAAGGCGGGGTAGGGGTCGGCCTAGGAAATGTTGGAGGGAGGGGGTAAAGGAGGTTTTGTGTGTGAGGGGCTTGGACTTCCAGCAAAAGCATGCATGAGCGTGTTAGGAGCAAATGGAGACAAATGGTTTTTAGGACTTGACGTGCTGTTGGAGTGTGAGCAAAGTAACATTTATGAAGGGATTCAGGGAAACCGGCAGGCCAGACTTGATTCCTGGAGATGGGAAGTACAGTGCCAGCACTCTGAAGGAGGGATGTTAATGTTGCAGTTTTATAACTAGTGTAAGCATGCCTCTGGCAAGACAGTGAATGATGATGAAAGTTTTTCTTTTTCGGGCTACCCTGCCTTAGTGGGAAACGGCCGATGTGTTAATAAAAAAAAAAAATAAGGAATGCTAATTTATGTAAAGTTATGGATGGTAAAGTTGAACAAATGCATGGTGAGTGGCAAGAAAACACAGGCAAGTACAGTGGACCCCCGGTTAACGGCCATAATTCGTTCCAGAATGCTGTTCGAGTGCTGTTACCGAATGAATTTATTCCCATAAGGAATAATGTAAATTAGATTAGTCCTTTTAGACCCCCAAAAATACACTTACAAAAGCACTTACAAAAATACACTTACATAATGGGTTGAGTTTTGAGCAGTGCGTAAACCGGGGGTCCACTGTACAGTGGACCCTTGAAAGTCATCTCCCTTGAAGATCGGCGAATTTGAAAATCTTCCACTTTTTTCGGCAAAATATTGACTTGAAATTTGTCCGTTGGCTTAAAAGTTGGCGGTCATCTGAAACACGTCTGCGTGGCCTCCCAGCTGCCTGGGCACATAAACACCACATTGAGCGTCAGTGTGCCTTTGTTTACCAGCGAGTGACCACCACCCACGCATTCATACCATACATTTTGTCATTATTCCATTCGTTTTAGTGCTTGCAACTTCTAAATAAGCCACCATGGGCCCAAAGAAAGCTCTTAGTGCCAACTCTTTGCTAAATAATGCGAGAAACACAATAGAATTAAAGAAAGAACACACCAGACAGGGTAGTTCCCTACACCAGGCAGGGTACTTCCCCACACCAGGCAGGGTACTTCCCCACATCAGGAAGGGTACTTCCCCACACAAATCAGCCAGGGTACTTCCCCACACCAAGCTCAAACAAATGTCTTATTTTAAGTTAAATATTTTATTTTAGGTTAATATAGACATTTTCATTACTCCATCTATGATATTTTCTTCAAAATTATGCAAGAAACATGTTACATATCATATAGCATATAAACATTTTTACATATAAACATTGATACATACAATGTTTATACGCTATCGAGTGGCGAGTCGGGTGGAGAGTAAACATTACGTTTTCTCTGATGCAGCGTTAGACAAAACTGTAAATCTGGCGCCTGGTGCAGTAACCGCCCATCGTACCCGTTTGTTTACAATTCTCGGCATGAATTATGCATTACTTCTCCCTTTGTTTATGATGGCATCTAAAGGTAGTTGTTAGAAACGATTAAGCTCAGTGAACATGGTAATAATATGGCTGTGTAGTGTAATAATATGGCTGTGCAGTGAAGCCCCGGGTGGGGGGGCTACATACGTGTACCTATGTCTACAGGCTACCTACACTTAATTCCTGCAAATAAATACTACACACCTCTCTCCCTACATTAAGACTAACAAATATTTTTAAGTAAGTAATGAATGTACTGTGGCAGTAAAAGACAAAGAAGGGAAGTAACCCCGGAAAAGGACTTGGTACTTGAAGTCTATGGAAGGGAATTCCCCTTCTAAACAATAGCAACTCCTCCTTTATCTACCCTCCTCCTGTCTTCCACACATCAACAACTCTTCAATAAAGGCAAGTGTCAAGTTATTAGTTTTATACTTCATGTCTCATTGTTTTCTGTGTAGATAAATGCACATTTTATGTAAAAAAAAAAAAAATTCAAGGGTCCACTGTACATATGGAATAGTGTATTGATAATGTTTTGCCCACACAGTGGGTAAAACACCATCAGTAAAGGATTAAATATAACTGTGCTTTCCCTTTACCATGATGCACAAAATTTAAATAAGTATGAGAGGAACTAATAAAGATGGCAGATGTGAGCAGGTACAAAGTGAAAGAAAACTTTGTATACATGTAAATAATTTGCTAGTGGCATATATAGAATCAAGTGAAGGCATTTTCGTAGAGGGGACTCAAGTCTTGCTATTGAAATTATTGTAGGTCTTATGGTAAACTTTAGTTTGTGGTTACGGTGATGAATCCGGTGATTACTTGACTTAAAATAATAATTTTCATTCTTTGTGTTTGCTTTCTTGTATTTACCTCATTTCATTTTTTTTAACACACTGGGTAGGGCGGCCTACCTAGGTAGGCCACCTTATCTTGATGAGTCTATCTGGCATTGCCAGAGGCATGCCAACATTACAGCGCAGATGCCTCAAAACTGCAATATCTCTACCTCTCCAGAATGCAGACACTGTACTTCCCACCTCCAGGACTCAAGTCCAGCTAACCAGTTTCCATCATTTCCATCATAAATGTTACCTTGCTCACACTCCACAGCACATCGTCATAAAAACCACTTACCTCCACTCACTCCTATCTAACATTCTTATACCAGCCTGTTGGATGTCCAACTCCCTTGCATACAAAACCTCCTTTACCCTTTACTGTCACCCTTTCCTTGGATGACCCCTACAGATTTATACATTCTCCAATTCATTGTTTTGCTCTATCCTCTAAATGTTCAATCCACCTCAATAACCCCCTTCTCAGCCCTCTGTATAATTGTAACAAATTTGATATTTTTAATTTTGCATTGCATATGTATAATTAATTCATTCATTTTATGCAGATGTAAAGGGACTGACATGCTGTAATGATGTTGAGATTCTCCGCGAGAAGGTTTATGCAGCACTGGAGGAGTACACACGTACTAGCTACCCTGAGGAACCTGGCAGGTTTGCTAAACTACTGCTACGACTACCTGCGCTCAGATCAATAGGCTTAAAATGCCTGGAATACCTGTTTTTGTTCAAGGTACAAAAATATTACTGAGTCTGCATGTCACTGAATCTTTTATTTTCAGCACTCTTCTTTTTTTTTATTCACAAAGATGCAGATGTGTTAGGCTCACACAGTGTTGTACAACAGCTTAGAGCTAACATCTGAAACAAAAGCATTGATCTTATAAAGAAGTATTCCTAAAAAAGCTTTACACAAAAAATCTTTCTTCTTTCTTTCAACACGTCGGCCGTTTCCCACCAAGGCGGGGTGGCTCAAAAGGAAAAACGAAAGTTTCTCCTTTTACAATTAGTAATATACACAGAAGAAGGGGTTACTAGCCCCTTGCTCCCGGCATTTTAATCGCCTCTTACGACACGCATGGCTTATGGAGGAAGAATTCTGTTCCACTTCCCCATGGAGATAAGAGGAAATAAGAACAAGAACTAGTAAGAAAATAGAAGAAAACCCAGAGGGGTGTGTATATATATATGCTTGTACATGAATGTGTAGTGTGACCTAAGTGTAAGTAGAAGTAACAAGACATACCTGAAATCATGCATGTTTATGAGACAGAAAAAAGACACCAGCAATCCTACCATCATGTAAAACAAATACAGGCTTTCGTTTTACACTCACTTGGCAGGGCGGTAGTACCTCCCTGGGCGGCTGCTGTCTACCAACCTACTAACTAGGTACACAAAAAATACTCAACATAAATATAGAATGGATTTTTACAAAACATTTTTTTTTTTTTCACAAATCAATTTAACAAAGAGCTGTTATCCTACCTCAGCTTATTTCAGAACCCAGCCCTATCTAAGGTATAATGCCACTCCCAGGATACCACTCACACCAGTCAACCAACACCCAGGTACCTACTTACTGCTAGGTCAACAGGGACAGCAGGTGTAAAGAAATACAGTGGACCCTCGAGTTTCGGTCACCTCGGAAATCGAATAATTATATAAGTTTAATATTGTAAGTGCTTTTGTATGTGTATTTTTGGGGGTCTGAAAGGACTAATCTAATTTATATTTTTCCTTAAGGGAACAAATTCGTTCGGTAATGGCACTTGAACAGCCTTCTGGAATGAATTATGACCGAAACTCAGGGGTCCACTGTATGCTCAACATTCCCACCCGTGCTGGGGCTTGAACCCCAGACACTGAGTGTGTGAACTGAGTGTATTCCTACCTGGAGTATACATGGAGAGGGTTTCAGGGATCAACGCCCCCACGGCCCAGTCTGAACATACAGTAGACCATTATATTAAACGGTAGTTAAGTTCCTGAAAACGCTGTGTTTGGTAAAACCGTGTTAAACTGAAGAACCTATGGGAAAAATAGGGTTACGTTCCTGGGAGCCAAAAAAAAAAAAAAAAACTTTATTTTAGGCCTCCACATCTTACAAAAATAAAAGTGAATATGTACTTGTAGTTCATTGTCGTGATGTATTATGTTGTTTTTACTCCATAAGATAGCAAATGCAACAGAAATAATAGTATTTCTTACCTTAAATTGTGGATGCTGGTGTTTGTGGATGATTGTGGAGAGTTATGCTGTGGCCCAACTGGGCTGAGGTGGATGGTAGAGGTTCTGGTATTGAAGTCAATGGTTGTACTGGAGTGTGCATAAATTCTGTAATGGATTTCTGTTCTATTTTACCCCTCAGTACATTATACAACTGACGGTAAATTCTAGCAAAATAGCTATAATTTTAGTAGACTGAAACATTGGAATTGGCCGAAAATAGAGCTCAAAGTTGGCGAAACCGCCGATGTGTAAATATTGTCGATACCGCTAATTTTGCGAGAGCATAATTCCGTTAGTTTTCCATCAAATTTCATACTTCTGGTGTCATTATGATCGGAAAAAGATTCTCTATCATTTCATAAGATTTTTTTTTTTTTTTCCTGGAAAATTTTCGACCCTGAGCAACGAGTTTGGGAGAGGGCCTCTCAACCCTGAAAGGGTTAAATGCCTAGTATATAATGTTTGAGTGGGGTAGCCAGATGGGGGTTACATACCTACCACACTTTGATACTTACCTACCTTACTATTTACCTTGCACCCTATATTAAGACTACAAATATTTTAAGTAATGAGTGTACTGTATATGCATTTTATTGCTCTAGAGCACTTTAAATGCCTAGTATATAATGTGTGAGTGGGTAGCCAGATGGGGGTTACATACCTACCACACTTTGATACCTACCTACCTTACTATTTACCTTGCCTCCACCACTGCCTCGCAACATCAGTTTCCTTGATTTCTATTTTCTTCGCCAGGATAGAAGTGATTGTTGATTTGTTTTTGCCATACATCCTGGTAAGCTGGAGCACACGCACACCTCTCGTGGTTAATTATGTAGTAGTCGCAATCAATCAACAAGCACAAAACACAATGAATTATTGTGAAATGTTTGGATGAGCACACAGAGTAATGTTCACTCGAGGAGAAACAAAGCCACACTGACTCACGATGCCTGCGCGGGCAGGCACGCAGGCGTGGACAGGTCTGGTACGCTGGCCGAAACTCAGGGCACAGTGTGAAACTCAAGACAAAATTTAGCAAAAAAAAGCAGTCTAAACTCGAAGCGGCCGAAGATTGAGGCGGCTGAAACTCGGGGTTCCACTGTATTTTACTTTTTGTGTTTTTTAATGCCTATTTCTATTACTAACTTAATATAAGTTAGTGTAAACTTGTTGTCTGGCATTTATAAGTAGAAAAAATGGCGTTCTGCTTTCTGGCGATATCTGCTTTCCTGCAGTAGCCTGGAACCTAACCTGCCGTATAAGTGGGGCCCTACTGTACTGTAATTCATGCAACCCCATTTTCTATGGTATACGTATACACATCACTAAAAAATGTATACAGTACAGCCTCTCCTCACTTAGCAATGTACTAGTTTACTAACGCCTCGTACTTACAACGGGCTCTCTGACCAGTATTCATACTTAAATAATGTATATTAGAGCTGATTTTCTCTATTCTGTTTATTTCAATATGCAGTACACTACTGTATAAACATTTAAAAATATACGAGAAATGTTATAAATGGTGAAAAGACGACATTAAAACAATATCAAAGATGGTTGACACAAACTCACTACCATTATAGTATGCTCCTCACTTAGCGACGAATTCGTTTAACAACGTGGTCTCAGGAATGGAACTCCGTCGTTAAGTGAGGAGAGGCTGTATTATATTTTATATGGAAATTTTGCCGAATTTACATTAATATTTATGTTACAAAATTATTAAATTATATTTTTCTTAATATTTAGCGTTAAAACTCATAAAAAATTGTATATTGCTTTGAAAAAAGCCAAAAAAAAATCCGTGAATTTGTGGGGAATTTGCGGAAGTTATTAGTTAGGTTCTAAGGGAAAATCCGCAAATTACTGAAGCCACGAATTCACGGGGGTCTGCTGTGTGTGTGTGTGTGTATATATATATTTATACTACACATATACAGTGGAACCCCGAGTTTCAGCCATAATTCGATCCAGGAAGCTGTTCAAGTGCCATTACCAAACGAATTTGTTCCCATAAGGAATAATGTAAATTAGATTAGTCTGTTTCACACCCCCAAAAATGCACTTACAAAAGCACTTTCAATAATACACTTACATAATTGTTCGAGTTGGGAGGTGGCCGAAATTTGGGGTACCACTGTATATATATATACAGTGGACCCCCGAGCTTCGGTCACCTCGGAAATCGAACAATTATGTAAGTTTAATATTGTAAGTGCTTTTGTATGTGTATTTTTGGGGGTCTGAAAGGACTAATCTAATTTACATTTTTCTTTAAGGGAACAAATTCGTTCGGTAATGGCACTTGAACAGCCTTCTGGAATGAATTATGATCGAAACTCAGGGGTCCACTGTATATACTATACACACAGTAGGGCCCCACTTATACGGCAGGTTAGGTTCCGGAAAGTGGACATCACCAGAAAGCAGAATGCCATTTTCCATTTATAAATGCCTATAAATGCCAGACAACAAGTTTACACTAACTTATATAAAGTTAGTAATAGAACTAGGCATTAAAAACCAATAAAAAGTAAAATACATACACAGTGCATTCATTACTTACCTTAAAATATTTGTAGTCTTAATGTAGGGTCAAAGGCGAGTAGTACTTATTTGTAGGAAGTCAGGTGTAGATAGCCCTGGCTCCCCATCCCAAACTAAATATACGATATTTAAAGCAGCCTAGAGAGATAAAATACACATACAGTACACTCATTATTTACCTTAAAATATGTGTAGGATGAGAGATGAGTAGTATTTATGTGTAGGAAGTCAGGTGTAGGTAGCCGGTAGATGTAGCCCGCCTGGGCTACATAGCTATACGATATTTAATGCGGCCCAGAGCCATATTATTACCAACAACATACCTTATTCACCGAGTTTAATTGTTTCTAACAACTACCTTTAGATGCCATCATAAACAAAGGGAGAAGTAATGAATAATTCATGCTGAGAATTGTAAACAAAAGTGGAATGTGAAGGGAAGTGACTGGGCCAAACACAGATTCATACAGGTTTTCTCTGGTGCTGGACCAGAGAAAATGTAATGTTTTTCCTTCACCCGGCTACACCACCTCCATAGCATGTTTATATGCTATGTAACGTGTTTCTTATGTAATTTTGAAGAAAATATCGTAGATGGATTAATGAAAATGTCTATACAGTCATCCCTCTGTTTTCGTGTATCTCTGTTTTCGTGTATTTCAGTTTTCATGCAGTTTTTTCAGGGAAAATTGACCTCTGTTTTCATGTGATTCCCTCCATTTTCGTGCTTGGTCCGAAACCCTGTCCAGTGCCCAGCGCACATACAAAGCCCGCAAGCCCGCCTCCCACGCACATTCTCAGGCAGTGTAGCATTGTTTCTGGTTGAGTGAACATTATCCTGCGAGTTCATACAAAACATTTCTTAACAATCCATTGTTTTTGGCCCTTGATTATTGTGTGAGACTGCTAAATAAGCCACCACGGGCCCAAAGATAGCTCCTAGTGTCAGTCCTTTGGTAAAGAAAGTGAGGAACACCATAGAATTAAAGAAAGAAATCGTAGCAAAGTGGTGATGAGAGGCAGTGGTGATGAGAGGCAGTGGTGGTGAGAGGCAGTGGTGGTGAGAGGCAGTGGTGATGGGAGGCAGTGGTGGTGAGAGGCAGTGGTGATATGAGAGGCAGAGGTGGTGAGAGGCAGTGGTGGTGAGAGGCAGTGGTGATGAGAGGCAATGGTGGTGAGAGGCAGTGGTGCTTGTTTGTTGGTTGAGGCAGTGTTAGAGGCAGTGGTGATGAAAGGCAGTGGTGGTAAGAGGCAGTCTTAATGTAGAGTGAGAGGTGAGTAAACAAGATTAAATGAATAAACGAGAGAGAATGAGAGTGTAGAAGTTTCGGTAGTTTTGTCAACAAACCAGTTGTTGTTGTTGCTGCTGCTGCTGCTGTTGTTACCAGCCAGCCTGGAGAGGAATGATTCCTGTTCACACCTTGAAGTGACTGGAAAGAAACGGTGGTAGAGGCAGTGATGAGAGGCAGTGGTGATGAGAGGCAGTGGTGGTGAGAGGCAGTGGTGGTGAGAGGCAGTGTTGATGAGAGGCAGTGGTGGTGAGAGGCAGTGGTGGTAAGAGGCAGTCTTAATGTAGAGTGAGAGGTGAGTAAACAAGATTAAATGAATAAACGAGAGAGAATGAGAGTGTAAAAGTTTCGGTAGTTTTGTCAACAAACCATTTGTTGTTGTTGTTGCTGCTGCTGCTGTTGTTACCAGCCAGCCTGGACAGGAATGATTCCTGTTCACACCTTGAAGCGACTGGAAAGAAGCGGTGGTAGAGGCAGTGATGAGAGGCAGTGGTGATGAGAGGCAGTGGTGGTGAGAGGCAGTGGTGATGAGAGGCAGTGGTGGTGAGAGGCAGTGGTGGTGAGAGGCAGTGGTGGTGAGAGGCAGTGGTGGTGAGAGGCAGTGGTGGTGAGAGGCAGTGGTGGTGAGAGGCAGTGGTGGTGAGAGGGAGTCTTAATGTAGAGTGAGAGGTGAGTAAACAAGATTAAATGAATAAACGAGAGAGAATGAGAGTGTAGAAGTTTCGGTAGTTTTGTCAACAAACCAGTTGTTGTTGTTGTTGCTGCTGCTGCTGCTTGCTGCTGCTGTTACCAGCCAGCCTGGACAGGAATGATTCCTGTTCACCTTGAAGCGACTGGAAATAAGTGATCTAATGCAGTTAGCATTACAAACTCCGTTTTCTCTTATGCTAATGAGTCTGAAGGAGGAAAGAATAGGAAGATGTTTTCATAGCTGGACCGAGTATGCCCGCCACCACATTCGTAATGAGAGACATATTTTATTCATTCTAGAGTGTATATCACGTTTTTATGTTATTTATATTGTTTATTATGTCATATTAGATGAATTGTGATAGATAAATAAGCCGTAGAGCTGATATTAGTGTCAAATTGAAGCATTTTGTCCTGCCTCCCAACAATAAACTCGCCTTCCTCTCTCCTCTCCATCTTCCATACACCAACAAGAGTTGCCAATAAAAGTAAGTGTGATGTTAAATGTTCATTTATACATGTTATTAGTGCTTTATATTTATTTGTTATTCTTTTCTGTATGTAAATCTATATTTAATCCCTAAAAAAATTATTTTTTGTTAATACTCCTGGGTGTCTGAAACGGATTAATTGAATTTCCATTATTTCTTATGGGGAAAATGGCTTCAGTTTTCGTGTGTTTCAGTTTTAGTGCATCCCTCAGGAACGGATTAAACACGAAAACCGAGGGATGACTGTATTAACATAAAATAAGACATTTAATTTGACCAAGAATTATTATTATTACGTACTACAGTAGACCCCCGGATTACGATGGCGTCGGATTACGCTAAATTCGGTTAGCGATACATTTTTCCGTAAAAATATTGGCTCAGTATACGATGATCCGCTCGGAATACGCTATTCGTCTTGGACGCGTACACGTGCCCTGAAACGGCACAACGCGCCATCCAGAGTCAGTGTGCCATTGTTTACCAGTGAGTGAGCGTCACTCCCACATTCATACCATACATTTTATCATTATTCCATTGTTTTTAGTGCTTGCAACTGCTAAATAAGCCACCATAGGTCAAAAGAAAGCTCCTAGTGCCAGCCCTGTGGTAAAGAGGCTGAGAAATACAGTAGACCTGAAGAAGGAGATAATAGCAAAATATGAAAGTGGAGTGCATATCGCTGAGCTGGCCAGACTGTATGGAAAAGCCTATTCAATCATCGCTACCATTGTGGCCAAGGGAAATAAAATCAAGGAAGCTGATGTTGCCAAAGGTGCAAATATGATCACAAAACAGAGATCGCAAGTGCTAGAAGATGTAGAAAATTTGTTGTTGGTGTGGATCAACGAGAAACAATTAGCAGGAGATAGTGTTACGCAGGCAATAATATCTGAAAAAGCAAGGCAGTTGCATGATGATCTCGTCAAGAAAATGCCTTCAACGAGTGCTGAAGTTAACGAATTTAAAGCCAGCAAAGGCTGGTTTGACAGATTTAAGAAGCGTAGTGGCATACACAGTGTAATAAGGCATGGTGAGGCAGCCAGTTCTGACTAAAGTGCGGCTGAAAAATATGTTCAGGAATTCAAGGGGTACATAGAGGCTGAACAATTCCAACCCCAACAAGTGTTCAATTGTGACGAAACAGGCCTGTTTTGGAAGAAAATGCCAAACAGGAGCTTCTTTACACAGGAGGAAAAGGCACTGCCAGGACACAAGCCTATGAAAGACAGGCTAACTCTTATGTTGTGCTAATGCTAACGGGGATTTTAAAGTGAAGCCTTTATTGGTGTATCACTCTGAAAATCCCCAAGCGTTTAAGAGATGCAGTGTCAACAAGGCTAATTTGTGTGTGATGTGAAGTAACAGTAAGTCATGGGTCACGAGGGAAATTTTCTTTGATTGGTTCCATGAAGTGTTTGGCCCCAGTGTGAAGAAATATCTCCAGGAAAATAATTTGCCACTTAAGTGCCTCCTGACTTGGAAGAGCAAATTGTGGAGGATTTGAAGTTCATCAAAGTGAAGTTCTTGCCCCCTAATACCACTCCTCTCCTCCAGCCCATGGACCAGCAGGTCATTTGTAACTTCAAAAAACTGTACACCAAAGCAATGTTTCAGAGGTGCTTTGACATAACCTCAGACACTGCTGTGACCCTAAGAGAGTTCTGGAAAGATCACTTCAATATCCTCAGTTGCATAAACCATATGATAATGGACAATGCTCCATGTCATCCTCCAAACTTGGTAGAGAAAATTGTGGAGGACTTTAAATTCATTAAAGTGAAGTTCTTGCCCCCTAATACCACTCCTCTCCTCCAGCCCATGGACCAGCAGGTCATTTCAAACTTTAAAAAACTCTACACCAAAGCAATGTTTCAAAAGTGCTTTGAAGTGACCACAGACATTAATATGACCCTAAAAGAGTTTTGGAAAGATAGTTTCAATATCCTGCATTGTGTAAACCTTATAGGTAAGGCTTGGAAGGGAGTGACTACCAGGACTTTGAACTCTGCCTGGAGAAAACTGTGGCCAGACTGTGTCCAAGAGAGGGATTTTGAAGGTTTTGGGGCTGAGCCTCAGAAACCCTGAGCCTGAGCCTGTTGTGGAAGACATTGTGGCACTGGGCAAGACCATGTGATTGGATGTTAGTACCGAGGATGTGGAAGAGTTGGTGGAGGAGGACAATGAAGAGATAACCACTGAAGATCTGCAAGAGCTTCAACAGCAACAGCAACAACAGACCACAGTTCAGGAAAATGGTTCAGAGGAGGAGGAGGAACAGAGATGGAGGAAGTTGCTTTTTTCAATGATTACGGAGATTTGTGGAATGTGGAGCAGGGTGCAAGGCTTTATGGATGAATATCACCCTAACAAAGCTGTTGCAGGCCGTGCTGGCAACATGTACAATGACAATGTGGTGTCCCATTTCAGGGAAGTTTTAAAGAAATGCCAGACACAGAGCTCCCTGGACAGATTTTATGAGAGAGAGAGAGAGAGTTCCAGTGACTCTCAAGCTGGTCCTAGTGGCATTAAAAGAAAAAGGCCAGTAACCCCAGAAAAGAACTTGGTACCTGCAGTGTTAATGGAAGGGGATTCCCCTTCCAAACACTAGCAACTCCTCCATCCTCCCCCCTCCTCCCATCTTCACATCAACAACTCTTCAATAAAGGTAAGTGACATGTTATTGTAGTACAGTATTAAATTATGTATATTTCTCATTGTTTTCTGTGTAATTTAATGTCTATATGTTGTACAAAAAAAATTTATTTTAATACTTTTGGGTGTCTGGAACGGATTAATTTTATTTCCATTATTTCTTATGGGGAAAATAGATTCGGATTAAGTTATTTTTGGTTTAAGTTAAGCCCTCTGGAACGGATTAATAGCGTAATCTGGGGGTCCACTGTATTAGTATTACTATGACATTAAGACTAGAAGGACACTCTTAGTGATTTTAATGTGTACCTGCACTCCAGCACAGTGTGTAAGTATATTTAGGTACAGGTACACAGAAGTATAATTATCAGAGTACAGTGGACCCCCAGTTTTCGTAATTTATTCATTCCAGAATTCTGTTCAAGTGCCATTACCAAACGAATTTATTCCCATAAGGAATAATGTAAATTAGACTAGTCATTTTAGACCCCCAAAAATACACTTACATAATTGTTCGAGTTTGGAGCATAACGAACACCGGGGGTCCACTGTACATATAAAATATGCAATAACTTTAAAACACTTGAAATTTTGGAAAGTTTCCAGACAATATCAAAGATGGTTGACACAAACCCACCACCATTATAGTATGCTCCTCACTTAGCGACGAATTCATTTACCGACATGGTCTTAGGAACAGAACTCTGTCGTTAAGTGAGGATAGGCTGTATATACAGTAGACCATTATATTACACAGATTTATTTGCAATGTTTTGATTATTGCACTATTGAAAAATTACGGCACAATTTTATACAACACTTCGTAAAATTAACTTAACACAGTTCTGTTTGTGGGTGTGGAAAAAATTTCCCCAGCTCAAGCTGCCGCTTTAATGTGGGTCAGACCATTTTGTCAGTGGGGGAGACCCAACACCATTCCCTGCCACCCCCGACACTCCTGCCACCCCCATCCCAGCCTTCGTGAATACATGTCCAGTTCAAGTAATCATGGCACCCAGTAGGGAGTGTTGCTGAAAGTGGCAAGAAAAGGTATTACACAAGAGCTAGCCTGTGGCCTTAATGAAGCATCAGTTTGTACAGTTAAAAAGAATGAGGTAAAAGAAAGAAAAAACTTTCATCATTCAACACTTTCACCATCACTCATACATAATCACTGTCTTTGCAAAGGCGCTAAGATACAATAGTTTAGATGTCCCTCCAAACTGCCAATATCCCAAACCCCTCCTTTAAAGTGCAGGCATTGTACTTCCCATTTCCAGGACTCAAGTCCGGCTAACCAGTTTTCCTGAGTCCCTTCACAAAATATTACCCTGCTCATACTCCAACAGCTCGTCAGATCCCAAAAGACATTCGTCTCCATTCACTCCTATCTAACACACTCATTGGAAGTCCAAGCCCCTCTCCCACAAAACCTCCTTTACCCCCTCCCTCCAATCTTTTAGGGGACGACCCCTACCCTGCCTTCCTTCCCCTACAGATTCATACGCTCTCCAAGTCTTTCTACTTTTTTCCATTCTCTCTAAATGACCAAACCACTTCAACAACCCCTCTTCAGCCCTCTGCCTAATACTTTTAATAACTCAACACCTAATTTCCATGCTATGAATTCTCTTGATAATATTTACACCACACATTGCTCTTGGACACATCTCCACTGCCTCCAGCCGCCTCCTCGCTGCAGCATTTACAACCCATGCTTTACACCCATATAAGAGTGTTGGTACCACTATACTCTCGTACATTCCCTTCTTTGCCTCCAAGGATAACGTTTTTTTTTTTTTTTTTGGTCTCCACAGATACCTCAACACACCACTCACCTTTTTTTCTTTCATCAATTCATCTTAACCTCATCCTTCATAAACCCATCCAATGACAAGTTAACTCCTAAATATCTGAAAACATTCACTT
>WNWK01039214.1:0-17558 GCA_009830355.1 Cherax destructor
TTAAATACTCAATTAGTATACAGAGGACCCTCAAAAGTAGGCTCCCTTGAATATAGGCAAATTTGAAAATAGGCCACTTTTTTCGGCAAAATATTGGCTTGATAATAGTCCGTTGGCTTAAAAATAGGCGGTCGTCTGAAACGTGTCCGCGTGGCCTCCCAGACTCCTGGGCACATAAACACCACTATTACAAATAAATAACATTTGTAATAAACCGACTGTTTGGGATACTAAGTAAAATCTCATTTTTCAGATTTTTATTATATTAAATATATATTATTAATATAAAAGCATATAATCTGAATAAAAACATAATCTAATAATCTGTGTAAAAACCTATTTACACAAAATCAGAGTACCAGATAAAAGTCACAAATAAAAATCATATACAGTGGACCCCCGAGTTTCGTAAAAACTTTACTCCTGAAGTCTGCTCAAGCACTATTACCGAACGAATTTACTCCCTTAAGAAAAAATATCACGTAGGTTAGTCTATTTCAGACCCCCAAAAATATACTTCCACATGCACTTAAAATATTATACTTACATAACTGTACGATTTCCGGGGTATTCGTTAACCGAGGGTCCACTGTACTTAGAGCAATGTCAGGTCAATGCCGTCTACAAGTGTCATGCAGGACACTACCACACCTTGTCATGATACGCCTTCTCCACCGTGTCCTCAGACACCCTTGTCTCTGTCTTATGGCACGCCTTCTCACGGGGTCCCATGACACCCGTTCTCTGTGTCACATGACACGCCCCAGGTGTCACCCGACACGCCTTCTCTTCTGTGTCACACGACACCCTTCTCTCTGTGCCCATAAGACACCTTCCCTGTGTCACACGACAACGTCTCTGTGTCTCACGACACTCCCCCTGTAACATGAACTCAATCTCTAATAAAGCCTTTGCACCGCGTTATGACACACCAAATACACGACTCTTAACTTGTGTCGTGCCACCGTCACAAACTGACACATCACTAAAAAACCTGACACTCCGGGTAACAATCTCCGGTAAACCATCTCAGGTACAACAGTCCAGGTACGATGAAAGCCAGTAGGTAATTCTGGTGACCAGACTGGCCGCTCTCCTCATTACAGTGTCCTCATCAACTGTACTTGGCCTTGCAAACATCACAAGTACAGAGTTGCTCTTGAGTAACACAGTCTAGAGAGGATAGAACTTCCAGTTCTCTCAGCACTGAAGCACTGTAGACCTGTCACCAGCACCACACTGCGAAAGTCTGCAACTCTCAAGCAAGTCTGCCTGGCGAACTCCAGTAGTGTATCAGGGAGCTGGTGAACTCTCCAGTGTTGAATAGGGGAGAGTCTCGATGACACTGTCAGTCCAGCCGGCCCGTCAGTCAAACATTACGTTTGATTACGTCACAGGCCGGCAGGTAAAGTACCTAACAACCATTGTTAGGTAGGGGGCCGTAACAACCACATTGAGCGTCAGTGTGCCATTGTTTACCAGCGAGTGACCGCCACCCACGTATTCATACCATACATTTGTCATTATTTCATTGTTTTTAGTGCTTGCAACTGCTAAATAAGCCACCATGGGCCCAAAGAAAGCTCCTAGTGCCAGCCCTGTGGTAAAGTGTAGCAGGGATGCAGGGAGTGTAGCAGGGATGCAGGGAGTGTAGCAGGGATGCAGGGAGTGTAGCAGGGATGCAGGGAGTGTAGCAGGGATGCAGGGAGTGTAGCAGGGATGCAGGGAGTGTAGCAGGGATGCAGGGAGTGTAGCAGGGATGCAGGGAGTGTAGCAGGGATGCAGGGAGTGTAGCAGGGATGCAGGAGGTGAGTGGATGCAGGAGGAGCAGGGATGGGTGGATAGTGTAGCAGGGATGCAGGGAGTGTAGCAGGGATGCAGGGAGTGTAGCAGGGATGCAGGGAGTGTAGCAGGGTGCAGGGAGTGTAGCAGGGATGCAGGAGTGTAGCAGGGATGCAGGGAGTGTAGCAGGGATGCAGGAGAGTGTAGCATTGATGCAGGGAGTGTAGCATTGATGCAGGGAGTGTAGCAGGGATGCAGGGAGTGTAGCAGGGATGCAGGGAGTGTAGCAGGGATGCAGAGTGTAGCAGGGATGCAGGGAGTGTAGCAGGGATGCAGGGAGTGTAGCAGGGATGCAGAGAGTGTAGCAGGGATGCAGGGAGTGTAGCAGGGATGCAGGGAGTGTAGCAGGGATGCAGGGAGTGTAGCAGGGATGCAGGGAGTGTAGCAGGGATGCAGGGAGGAGTGCTAGCAGGGATGCAGGGAGTGTAGCAGGGATGCAGGGAGTGTAGCAGGGATGCAGGGAGTGTAGCAGGGATGCAGGAGGTGTGCAGGGATGCAGGGAGTGTAGCAGGGATGCAGGGAGTGTAGCAGGGATGCAGGGAGTGTAGCAGGGATGCAGGGAGTGTAGCAGGGATGCAGGGAGTGTAGCAGGGATGCAGGGAGTGTAGCAGGGATGCAGGGAGTGTAGCAGGGATGCAGGGAGTGTAGCAGGGATGCAGGGAGTGTAGCAGGGATGCAGGGAGTGTAGCAGGATGCAGGGAGTGTAGCAGGGATGCAGGGAGTGTAGCAGGGATGCAGGGAGTGTGCGATGCAGGATGATGCAGGGAGTGTAGCAGGGATGCAGGGAGTGTAGCAGGGATGCAGGGAGTGTAGCAGGGATGCAGGGAGTGTAGCAGGGATGCAGGGAGTGTAGCAGGGATGCAGGGAGTGTAGCAGGGATGCAGGGAGTGTAGCAGGGTGCAGGGAGTGTAGCAGGGTGCAGGGAGTGTAGCAGGGTGCAGGGAGTGTAGCAGGGTGCAGGGAGTGTAGCAGGAGATGCAGGGAGTGTAGCAGGGATGCAGGGAGTGTAAGCGGATGTGCAGCAGGATGCAGGGAGTGGCAGGTGCAGGGGAAGGAGGCAAGGATTGGTACCTGAAGTGTTAATGGAAGGGGATTCCCTTTCCAAACACTAGCAATACCTCCTTCCTCTCCCCTCCTTCCTTTTTCCACACATCAACAACTCCTCAATAAAGGTAAATGTCAATTTATTACTGTTTAATACTATATATCTCATTATTTTCTGTGTAGATAAATGTACATTTTATGTGAAAAAAAATATTTTTTAAATACTTTTGGGTGTCTGGAATGGATTAATTTGATTTACATTATTTCTTATGGGGAAAATGGTTTTGAAAGTCGTCCATTTTGAAAATAAGTGGACTATCAGAAACGGATTATGGATTATATTGTAAACTGTTTACTATAATTTTTACCATTTAGTCTATTATAGAATAATTAATTGTAAGTTAATTTCAAGTTTGCCTATAATGCTCTGCATATAAGGGGCTTTTGGCATGTACACCACATTTCTACAACTCCCTGTACATCTTTGTATCATGTCACAATAAACTATTATTATTATTACACAGCAGACCAAGGAAAGACATTACTCAGAGCCAATAATAACATAACTGCGTATCATCAATTACAATGTAAGATCTTTGAGCAAACATTACGATGACCTCACAGCATTACTCAAATCCCTGCATACCAATATGTCAATCATCACACTCACTGAGACCTGGCTAAAGCCTGGTTCAATGATGAGAAATTTCAATTACTCAGATACGGAAAACGTGAAGAAATTAAAATCTCATCGGAGTACAAAACTAATTCCAACCACACAATAGAGCGAAAAACTATTGTCAAAGACCTGGGAATGATCATGTCAGAGGATCTCACCTTCAAGGACCATAACAAAGTAGCAATTGCATCTGCTTGAAAAATGACAGGATGGATAATGAGAACCTTCAAAACCAGGGATGCCAAGCCCATGTTGACACTTTACAGATCGCTTGTTCTATCTAGGCTGGAATATTGCTGCACACTAACTGCACCTCTCAAGGCGGGTGAAATTGCTGACCTTGAAAATGTGCAGAGAACCTTCACCACACGCATAAGTGCGATAAACCACCTCAACTACTGGGAACGCTTGAAGTTCCTAAACCTGTACTCTCTAGAACGTAGGCGGGAGAGATACATTATTATATACACATGGAAAATTCTCGAGGGCTTAGTACCAAACTTGCACACAAAAATCACTCCCTATGAAAGCAAAATACTCAGCAGGCGATGTAACATCCCCCCAATGAAGAGCAGGGGTGCCACTAGCACGTTGAGGGACAACACAATACAGTGGACCCCCGAGTTTCGTAAGGTTCTTATTTCGTAAACATCGTGTTTCGTAAGCTTTTATCGATTTCGAGAATCATAAAATGGCTCGTGTTTCGTAACGTATTAGACCTGTCCGCCTGCTCCCCGCCTGCACGGGACGCAGGACGCCGCCAGTGAAGCGTTGTTTACCATTGAGAGAACATTACCTAGTGCGCTCTTTCAAACATTCACACCTCATTTGGTGTTTTTTTTTGGTAGTTTAGTGACTGTCACTGTGAAATAAGTCACCATGGGTCCAAAGAAGCTTCCTAGTGGCACCCCTGTGGTAAAGAAAGTGAGGAGCACCATCGAACTGAAGAAAGAGATTATAGAAAAATATGAGAGTGGCGTACGTCTGAGTGATCTTGCCAGGATGTACAACCAAACCCCTTCTATTATCAGCTCTATCCTGGCAAAGAGAAATGAGATCAAGGAAGCTAATGTTGCAAAAGATGTTGATATGTTAACGAAAAATAGATCGAAAACAGTGGATGAGGTTGAGAAGTTGTTGTTGGTGTGGATCCATGAAAAACAGAGCAGGTGATAGTATTTCCATGGCGATAATTTGTGAAAAGGCAAGGAAATTGCACGCAGATCTTGTCAAGACAATGCCTGCAACCAGTGGTGAGGCAAGTGATTTTAAAGCCAGCAAAGCCTGGTTTGACAGGTTTAAGAAACGTAGTGGCATACACAGTGTTGTGAGACATGGTGAGGCAGCCAGCTCAGACAAACGTGCAGCTGAAAAATTTGTGCATGAATTCCAGGGGTTCATAGAGGCTGAACAATTCCTCCCCCAACAAGTGTTTAACTGTGATGAAACAGGCCTGTTTTGGAAGAAAATGCCCAACAGTACCTAACATTACTCAGGAGGAAAAGGCACAGCCAGGACACAAGCCTATGAAAGACAGGCTAACTCTCATGTTTTGTTCTAATGCTAGTGGGGATTTTAAAGTGAAGCCTTTACTGGTGTATCACTATGAAAATCCAAGACCCTTCAAGAATCACAGTGTTGACAAGAATAATTTGTGTGTGCATTGGAAGGCTAACACCAAGGCATGGGTCACTACGGAGATTTTCAAGGAATGGGTGACTGGAGTGTTTGGCCCTACTGTGAAGAAATACCTCTTGGAAAAGAAATTGCCACTCAAGTGCCTCCTGATACTGGACAATGCTCCTGCTCACCCTCACAACTTGCAAGAGTGTTTGTCTGACAAGTTTAATTTCATGAGAGTGAAGTTTTTGCCTCCTAACACCACTCCTCTCCTCCAGCCCATGGACCAGCAGGTCATTTCCAACTACAAGAAACTGTACACCAAAGCACTGTTTGAAAAGTGGTTTGAAATGTCCTCGGACACTGAGTTGACCCTAAGAGAGTTCTGGAAAGATCACTTCAACATTGTGCATTTCATATGCCTTATAGGTAAGGCTTGGGAGGGAGTGACTTCCAGGACTTTGAACTCTGCTTGGAGACCATTGTGGCCAGGTTGTGTCCAACAGAGGGATTTTGAAGGATTTGAGGCTGACCCTGACCTTGATCCTGACGACCCTGTGCCTGTTGTGGACTCTATTGTGGCATTGGGGAACAGCCTGGGGTTGGAGGTGAGTGGTGAGGATGTGGAAGAGTTGGTGGAGGCCCACAGGGTAGAGCTAACAACTGAAGAGCTGCAAGAGCTTCATCTGGAACAGCAATAACAGCTGAGGTTATTGCTTCAAAGGAGGAGGGTGAGAGACAGAAGGAGGTGCCCTCTTCAGTGCTTAAGGAGATGTGTACAAAGTGGAATGAGTTGCAGACATTTGTTGAAAGACACCACCCTGAGCAAGCTGAAATGAGCCTTCTGTGCAGCCACTTCAGTGACAGAGCCATGTCGCACTTCAGGAAAGTGTTGAAGGGTCGCCAGAAACAGAGGACTCTGGACAGTTACTTTACCAGGCAGGGGTCTGGTGACTCTCAAGCTGGTCCTAGTGGCATTAAAAGACCAAGAAGGGAAGTAACCCCATAGAGGGACTTGTTACCTGAAGTCCTTTTGGAGGGGGATTTCCCTTCCAACCACTAACTCCCTGCCCCTATCAGCAACTCTACCTTCCAGATGCCTGCAACTCTTCAATAAAGGTAAGTAAATGTATATATATATATACAGTGGACCCCCGAGTTTCGTAAACCCCGGAAATCGTACATTTATGTAAGTATAATATTGTAAGTGCTTGTGGAAAAGTATTTTTGGGGGTCTGAAATAGACTAACCTACGTCACATTTTTCCTTAAGGGAGTAAATTCGTTCGGTAATGGCACTTGAGCAGACTTCAGGAGTGAAGTTTTTACGAAACTCGGGGGTCCACTGTATATTGTTTTTAATTTAGTATGTGAATATTTTTTTGTGGAACGGATTAATTGTATTTACATTATTTCTTATGGAAAATAATGGTTCGAATTTCGTAAACTTCGTGTTAAGTACTAGCTCCTGGAATGGATTAGTTACGATACTCGGGGGTCCACTGTAAGTGTCAGGGGCCCAAGATTGTTCAACTGCCTCCCAGCATACATCAGGGGGATTACCAACAAACCCCTGGCTGTCTTCAAGAAGGCACTGGACAGGCACCTAAAGTCGGTACCTGATCAGCCAGGTTGTGGTTCGTACGTTGGACTTTTATGTGCATTGAATTTTTGTATAGATTTAGTCAGACACGGGGAATGTCAAAGAGATGCTTGTGTCTGGTGTTATGTCTATGGGTCCTGTCACAACTGTCAAGAAAGAGTTTTAGTTCAGGGTTAAAGTTGGTATTTATGGTTCTATAAATGTAGATTGCAGAGTAGTAAGTGTGGATGTTCTAAACAGTGAGTAGATTTAGGTCTTTGAAGAGTGGGGGAGGGGGGGGGGGTGTTGCCTAGCGTTGGATTGCGTGATAATTCTTACTGCGGCTTTTTGTTGGGTTATTGGCTTTAGGTGGGTAATTGCTGTTGATCCCCAAGCACAAATGGCACATGTGAGGTAGGGATAGATGAGTGAATAGTATAGTGTGAGTAGGGCTGATTGTGGTACATAATACCGTATCTTAGAGAGGATCCCCACAGTTTTAGACACTTTCTTCGTTATGTGTTGGATATGAGTGCTGAATTTCAGGCTGCTGTCGAGGTGAAGGCCCAGGAATTTGCCCTCATTATGTCGAGCAATAGGAGTACAGGTATCCCTCAACATTCACGAGGGTTAGGGGATCAAGAGCCTCGTGAATGTTGAAAAATCGCGAATGTTTGGTGCCCCAATATATTGTAGGGAAATATAATACAATACTGCTTCCTTAACCTATTGAACCATGAACAATCATAAAACACATATAAACATCGTAAAATAATGTACTATATACATGTTATTTTGACATGAGCTGGCTGTGGAGGGAGGCCTGTAATAGTATAATTATACAATACGTATTTTATAGTGTTGTGAAGTTTCATGTGGAATCAAGTTACTGACACACTGCTTCTTCTCCCTCTCCTGTAGCTCTGCCCACTTTGTAATGATGCCAAATGTTGAATTAAATATGTATACATTAGAAAAAAAAATGAAACTCCAACTTCATAACTTTATTTTAATTTGCATAACTCATATATTACAGAAAACAATAAAAAAGTAAAATACACATACGAGTTAAGCTTACAGAAAAATACATTAAATTCACCATCTAACATTGTTACGAAGTGGGAGGAGCTATTGTAGGGAGGAGAGGCTAGCAGTAAGTCAGTGTCTGGTGAGTCGTCATAGGTGGTGGATGTTAGCCTTAGCGCTAATAAAATGTTGTGTAATTACACTAATATTAGTAATAAAGGTTATCTATCTATTACATTTATTCCAAATTGATATCAGAAACATGATAAATACCCTAGAACTGTAATAAAGATGCTGAAATGAATAATATATGCCATATTATATGAGGGGTAAGAGAGCAGGCAGACCGCCACCATATGAGATGTTTACATAAGGGTAAACATGCCTAAATCACTCTTGTCGTAAGAACAAATGCAAAAATAGCATTTATTGTTTTTAGAATAATAATAATTTATAATAATTGATCTGGAGCACTTTAAATGTTATCAGTATTTGGTACCTGACATTTAGAGCACTCCACAACAATTGTTATTAATTATTATTATTATTATTATTAATATTATTATTATTATTTCCCTACAATATATTGTAAGGAAATAATAATATTAATAATAATAATAATAATAATTAATAATAATAATTAATAATAATTGCTGTGGAGTGCTCTAAATGTCAGCTACCAAATACAGTGGTACCCCGGTTTACGATGGTCCCCAAACTCACCCTTTTATGTAAGTTTATTTTTTTAAATGCTTTTGTAAGTGTAATTTTGGGGGTCTAAAAGGACTAGTCTATTTTACAACATTTCTTAAGGAGATAAATTCGTTTGGTAATGGCACTTGAACAGCATTCTGGAATGAAAAAATATCGTAAACCGGGGTACCACTGTACTGATGACATTTAAAGTGTTCTAGATCAATTATTATAGATTATTATTACTATTCTAAAAATAATAAATGCTATTTTTGCATTTGTTCTTACGACAAGAGTGATTTAGGCATGTTTACCCTGATGTAAACAAACAAACAAACAAAACAAACAAACAAATTTTATTTCATTGTAGATTGCAGATTACATAGGTATCGGTAGTTACAATGTAAATTGAGTGCAAGGAGAGCCACTGACATGCCATGGCATTAGGGGCAGCTTATTCTAGTCCTTAAAGACTATGTACTTAATATTAGAGAAATTTATTGAGTTTATTCTAGTTAAAAATTATTTTCAAAATTACAATATGATGAAATTTTACTGTTTAAATTATTATATAATATTATATAATGATATTAGATTGTTACAGGTGTTAAGATTCTTGAATGATAATATGGAATTGAGATTATCTTAAGGAAAATAACATTGAGCATTTTTGACATTAACTTATAATATGAGTAGGGGGTAACATAATAGTAACATATTATTAAAAATTGAGATTATCGTATAGGAAAGTAACAATGAGCATTTTTCAAAGTAGTTTATAGCATGATCATTTAGGTTTGGGTGAGTAGGTGGTTTTTGAGTTGAGTCTTAAATTGATTTTCAGACAAGATTATCTTAATATTTACTGGTAATGAATTCCAGATTCTGGGGCCCTTTATGTGCATAGAATTTTTACATAAACAAACAAACAAAACAAACAAATTTTATTTCATTGCAGGTTACATGGGTATCGGAAGTTACAATGTAAATTGAGTGCAAGGAGAGCCACTGACATGCCATGGCATTAGGGGCAGCTTATTCTAGTCCTTAAAGACTATGTACTTAATATTAGAGAAATTTATTGAGTTTATTCTAGTTAAAAATTATTTTCAAAATTACAATATGATGAAATTTTACTGTTTAAATTATTATATAATGATATTAGATCTTAGATTGTTACAGGTGTTAAGATTCTTGAATGATAATATGGAATTGAGATTATCTTAAGGAAAATAACATTGAGCATTTTTGACATTAACTTATAATATGAGTAGGGGGTAACATAATAGTAACATATTATTAAAAATTGAGATTATCGTATAGGAAAGTAACAATGAGCATTTTTCAAAGTAGTTTATAGCATGATCATTTAGGTTTGGGTGAGTAGGTGGTTTTGAGTTGAGTCTTAAATTGATTTTCAGACAAGATTATCTTAATATTTACTGGTAATGAATTCCAGATTCTGGGGCCCTTTATGTGCATAGAATTTTTACATAGGTTGATATGAACACGGGGTATATCAAAAAGTGATCTGTGTCGTGTGTTGTGGTCATGGGTCCTATTAAAGTTGGTGAGGAGAGTTTTGAGCAGAGGGTTTATATTAGAGTGTAAAGTTTTATATATGTAGTAGGCACAAGAGTAAGTATGAATGTTCTTTACGGTGAGTAGTTTGAGACTTTTGAATATTGGTGGAGTATGCTGTCTAGAGTGGGAATTTGTTATCATTCTGACTGCGGCCTTTTGTTGTGTTATGAGTGGTCTAAGGTGATTTAACGTTGTTGATCCCCATGCACAGATTCCATAGGTGAGATACGGGTAGATAAGTGAATGATATAGTGCAAGGAGAGCTGATTGAGGTACATAATAGCCTATCTTTGATAATATGCCTACTGTCTTCGAGATTTTCTTGGAAATTTGTTGTATATGTTTTTGGAATTTAAGGCTACTGTCAAGGTGGATTCCTAGGAATTTTCCCTCTGTGAGTCTTGTGATGGGTGTACCATTAAGTGTTATGTTAAGTGGAACATTTGTGACTTTGCTTCCAAACTGTATGAAGTAGGTCTTGTCAGTATTGAGAGTAAGCTTGTTAGTCGTCATCCATGTTGATATTTTCTGTAATTCGGCATTAACAGTGTTGGCCAGTATAATTGGATTTGGGTTAGAGAAGACATATGTTGTGTCATCTGCAAATAAAATGGGTTTGAGTAATTGTGATGCATTCGGTAGGTCATTTATGTAAATGAGGAATAGGAGTGGCCCCAGGACACTTCCTTGAGGGACTCCGACTGTAATTTGTTGTGTGGAAGAGTTCGCTCCATTTGTGTACACGTATTGGCTTCTGTTGGTGAGGTATGACTTTAGGTAGTTGAGTGGGTGCCCCCTTATACCATAGTGTGCTAATTTTGTGAGCAGTAAATCATGGTCGACTGTATCAAAAGCTTTGCGTAGATCAATGAAGATTCCCAGTGGGACTTCTTTTTTCTCAAGTGCTGTATATATTAACTCCAACATGTGCATAATAGCATCGTTTGTGCTCTTGTTTGTCCTGAATCCAAATTGACAGGGGTTGAGTACATTGTGTGAGACGAGGTAGGAATAGATTTGTCTATGAATTAATTTTTCGAAGATTTTAGAAAGCAATGGTAAATTAGAAATTGGTCTATAATTATTCAGGTCTGTTTGATCACCTCCTTTGTGGATCGGGGTGACCCTAGCTCTGAAGTGGAGGGAAGGCGGGGTAGGGGTCGGCCTAGGAAAGGTTGGAGGGAGGGGGTAAAGGAGGTTTTGTGTGCAAGGGGCTTGGACTTCCGGCAAGCATGTGTGACCAATCACAATTGTGTAGCATATTTACCAGTGTTTCTTTATTGTAGTTTCTAGTTGACCTAATTTTTATTGTCCTGTGTAGGCCTATCCGCTCCCTAGTGATTTTCCTGGTACAGTAAATGATGAAATGATCACTAAGACCTGTGGAAATGACGCCTGACTGACTAATGTTCTCATGGCGGTTACAAAGTATGTGGCCAATTAGGGTGGCTGAGAACTCTGTGATCCGGGTTGGTGTATTAATTAGTTGAGTTTAACTATTTAAATCCAGAATTTGCTTATACAGTGGTACCTCGGTTAACGATGGTCCCCAAACTCGCCCTTTTATGTAAGTTTATTTTTTTTAAATGCTTTTGTAAGTGTATTTTTGGGGGTCTAAAAGGACTAGTCTATTTTACATTATTCTTAATGGGGATAAATTCGTTTGGTAATGGCACTTGAACAGCATTCTGGAATGAAAAAATATCGTTAACCGAGGTACCACTGTACCTTTTACATAGCCCGTTATTTTGCTGTTGAAAACAGATGTTTTTAAGTCTCCCAGTATTACTGTCTCCACATTGTTATCAAGACCGGACAAGACTCTCGAAAAGTCCTCTAAGAACTGGTCATAGGTGGGAGGGCAGTAATTAGTTCCTACTAAGATGGGTTTGGTCTTGGGAAGCAACACTTCAAACCATAGGACCTCCAGTTTGTTGTTATTTAAATCAGGTCTTGGATTATAGGCTAAGTCATTCCTTATGTAGGCACCTACCCCACCACCTTTTCTATTCCTATTTAAGCATTTTATATTGTAACCTTCTATTTTGACTTCGTCATCAGTCACCATATCATCCAACCAGGATTCCGAGATAGATATAACTGCAGCTTTAGTTCTGTTAGCTAGAATCCTAATCTCTGCCAGTTTTGGAAGAAGTGATCTTGCATTGACATGAATAAAGTGAAGGCCTGTTTTCCTAAGACAATCATAATCATCAATAAATGGCAAGGGGTCATTAGCATTCAAGATAGGTAAATCCATGTCATCATTGCTAAAGGGTAACTGTGCCAAAGTGCATTTGTTACAAATAAAATTAAATCTGGCACCATTACCATAATCAAACACACATCCATTATGCACCCACCCCATACATCTCTTACATATGATAAGTTTACTGTTCTTCTTTCGCACCCCAGCACAGTGCATACACACGTCTGGTGGTGCATTACATATGGAGGTAAGGTTATCATTCCTAGCAACTAGACCGTCATTATCACCATGATTTATCTGTCTGTTTTGCACCTGTACCAAAGATTGAGGTCCTGGATTAGTATGGATATCACCACTTAATAGTGCCACTATAAAAGGTGTGCGCCACTGTGTTTGTTTGGATATGTGGGGTTGCCATACCTTGCGGCGATAGTGGCACTTACGTTTCTGGTAGGATGGCCACTGTTGGGCTTTCACTCTTCAGGGAGCTACCACCCCATTCACCTTTTGCAGACCCCATGACTGATTTCCTTCAAAGAAATTCAGTATCATGAGAAATATAATTATGGCGGCGTGAACCCCTCTTACGCCAGCCATGGTCACTCTGCACTCTATCACTTCACAACAAAAATCTCTTTTCTTTATTTTTTATTAAAAATAACCACTGATCCTATCAGACACCTAGCAATGGCCTAGTAACTACTCTAGAAATCACCACTGGATACTAGTAAATTGCTTGTTAACACATACCCTCCTCACCCTTTACTTGAAACTCCCTTCACTCATCACTTCACAGTCCGGCTTCACCTATCACACTTCTTGTCATTTCCAACCTTGCAGGGTAAGAAAAAGTTTTAATCAATAGTGATGTACTTCCAAAACCCCATCAATCCCATTTAGCGGGGCTTGCATTGTTGACTGGTCCTCGTAGAGTTGATGTGTCAGCCATTTTTAAAAGCAGTTTGGAAAAAACGGCTACTGCCCCTGACAGATTCCTTGGAGTTTTGTCGTTAGATTTGGTGTTTTCTCCTATGTTTCCCTCCTAATGTACACTGGTCAGTTAATATGGAAGTCAGCTATTAAAACATATTCTTTTCTAATCCACTTTCTTCCCACCTTTAGCACTGAGGGAAAGAACAGTCGCTATAACCTGTTTCCTTGGAGTTTGTTTAGTAGATTTAGTGGTTTCTCCTGTGCTTCCCTCCCATTAACACTGGTGCAGTTGATATAATGGTCAGCTACTGTCAGTATGGTTAGAACGTCTCTTCGTAGTTGTACGTCTGGCAGTAGCTGGTGATTGAATGCCAGTCAGCCATGTTTAAATGTTCACTTCCACCCCTCACCTGGCACTGACTAACCTTCACCTGGCACTGAGGGAAGAAAAAAGAAACCGACACTACACTACAACCTGTCAGTTTCCTTGTCGATTTGTTGATTAGGTTTTCTCTTGTGTTGACTTCACATTGAACACTGTGCAGTTGATATTGAGTCAGTTACTTCAGTGTGGTGGAAAACGATTGCATGTCTGGTTGTACGTCTGGTAGCGGGTCTGGTATTTGAATGCAGGTCTCCTGGTTTGGTTCTAATTGGTCCATTTCTCTGTAGTCACCATCAGTTTTCTTGTCTCTATAAGTTCCTTGTATGTTGTTGCAACAGTTCTTGCAAATAGACCATCACTGGAGTCTCAGCGGCCCAGGGAATGACCAAATATAGGAGCAGCCATAGCTGCTGCCTGCTGCTTGTGCCGTACTAGTACGTCAAAAACCCTGAAAGTCCCTCCCAAGAAGCTCATTGCTAGTAATCCCTTCTTTAAATCACTTGTTAAAGCAACTGCTCAAGAAGAAATTTCTCGCCTAGCTGGTAGTAATAAGTTATCTCAAGTTATATACAGTGATGGATCTAAACAGAAGTCTTCTGGCAGGGCTGCATCTGCTCTGGTTGCCACCTCCTTGTTAGCAGCAGATTAGTTGATATGAGTAATTGGAAGAGAGTGTTTAGGCCGACAAAACTGATACATTCAAGTTTATCTGAGTAATATACAGTGGTACCTCGGTTTACTATATTTTTTCGTTCCAGAATGCTGTTCAAGTGCCATTACCAAATGAATTTATCCCCATAAGGAATGATGTAAAATAGACTAGTCCTTTTAGACCCCCAAAAATACACTTACAAAAGCATTTAAAAAAATAAACTTACATAAAAGGGCGAATTTGGGGACCATCGTAAACCGAGGTACCACTGTATAGCTATTCCACCCCCTTGCTGATCTGCCCTACAGTTGTGAATGGCTGTGTAACCTGGGATGGCATAGACATCTGTAGTATCAGGCTTTAGCCAGGTCTCAGTGTGTGTGATGATTAACATATTGGTCTGGAGGGATTGAGTAGTGCTGTGAGGTCATCATAATGTTTGCTCAAAGATCTAACATTGTAATTGAAGATAGTTATGTTATTGTTGGCTCTGAGTAATGTCTTTGCTTGATCTGCTGTGTAATAGTTACAGTTGCTGTTGGAATCATGTAAGTCATTTAATAATAGGTTGATACACACACAACCCGCACATATAAAAGAGAGGAGCTTACGACGACGTTTCGGCCCGACTTGGACTTTGTAAATGGTCCAAGTCGGGCCGAAACGTCGTCGTAAGCTCCTCTCTTTTATATGTGCGGGTTGTGTGTGTATTGTTCCAGTCACGGTATTGTGCCTTTTTTGTTATTTAATAGGTTGATGTCAGGATCAATGCCTGTAATCATAAGATTTGGTGTGATTCTATAACTAGACTTGAGAACAATGGATAATGCTAAACTTAATAATATGGTACTAGATTAAATTCTTACTAACTATTGGGTTATTACAATTTTGAACAATTGTTCACAGAGATATAGTATATTTGAAAGAGTTCTTGGCTCGTGAATTTGTACCTTAGTTAATTTTTACAAATGCAATTAAATGAACTATGGTAGTTATTCTAAAGCTAGAAATAAAGGAGCTAGGGCAAATAATAGCAAACAATGAAAGTAAAATAATTTAGCACCTGAGTTAGCACCTTAATTATTTTAATAAAAATTAATATAAGAACTGTGGCAGTTAGATAATTTTTTTTTTAAATAAAGAAATTGGGGAATATAATAGTAAACAATGAGAGTAAAACACTTTAGGGAATATAATAGTAAACAATGAGAGTAAAACACTTTAGCACCTTAATTATTTTTTTAAAGCTTTGAGTAAAGGAGTTATTGGATGAAAGGCAGTACTAGGTATTGATTTGTTGAGAACTATTTCAAGAGAATATATAAATGGGGACTAAATTAAATGGACAGATAGTAAATATGATATAAAATTAATTTAGAAGCAAGATTTGATTTATAGTATAAAGTTTAAGCAAGTAATAGCACTAAAAAAAAGTACATTGTATATGAGGTAGTTGGTACTAGCTAGTAAAGTTAGTACAAAGAATTGCACAATAATGTAGTATGAACATACACCACATTATACCACACGTATATTATGTGTTGAGGACAATTGGTTAATCAGTAATGGTAATGTCAGCTTGTCTAAGGAAGTTGGTGAGATCTCGTTCGTTTGATATAGAAAATTGCTGACCTGTTGATGCTTTTCGAACTAGTATTTTCCCATCACGAGCGAAGCACTGATGGATTTTGTTCTCCAGTTTAAGTTTTCTCAACCTAAACAGAAGGTTTTGAAGTTTCCTGGTTAGGCACTCGTTGATGTACACTCCATTTTTCACTCTGCTGTTTTAATTAGGTCCTTTTTTGTATCATATGAATGAAGTCTGATCATAATACAGTGGTACCACGGTTAACGATGGTCCCCAAACTCGCCCTTTTATGCAAGTTTATTTTTTTAAATGCTTTTGTAAGTGTATTTTTGGGGGTCTAAAAGAACTAGACTATTTTACATTATTCCTTATGGGGATAAATTCGTTTGGTAATGGCACTTGAACAGCATTCTGGAACTAAAAAATATTGTTAACCAAGGTGCCACTGTACTCTGTTTACCTTGTTTTCCTAGTAATATGTTGATAGCAGTTTCCTTGCACTGGGATTGAATTATGTCACTGGGAATGTGATTGCTGTTTATCATCACTGCATCAGACAAGTTATCTTGTTCAGTTTTGTCATCTTGAAAATCGAGATATTCATTAAGTTGAATGTGCATGTTGTTATTCCAGTCCTTGATTGCTTCTTCCACCTTCATATTTAGGGCCGTTATTTGATCGGTGTGACTGGTTATAGTTGTTTGCAGAGTATTTTCTGTGTCATTACTTCCCGATATAATCTTCTCTTCAAGGTTTTGGATCTTGATCTCGAGGGTAGTTAGCTTGGATTCATATTTCACTAGTGTTGCTTTGATGTCTTTGTTTTCAGTTTCGAGGGCAAAGATGTATTCCCTAATAGGATCAGGAATAGTCATACCTTGGTGACCAGGATGGAATCCTACGAAGCTGGTGGGGTTGGAGGGAGAGTCAGCCATGTTTGGTGTTGTTGTTGTTGTCAGGACCCGGACGGGGGTGCAGGGGGGTGTTGATGCACCGGCTTTCTGCTGTGTAGACATTTTGAGCTGTAGAGTTCTTACCGTTGGTTTCTTGTTACTGTTGTTGGTTCCTCTGCGAGTTCCGCTCATAGTATCACTAGTGAAGCTATGGAGGAGGCTTTATTTCCTTTAGTTTGGGTTAGGCGTTCATCTGGTAGCGGGGGCGATGTTTGGGTTTGCAGGGCTGTCTTCCTTAGATCTTCAATTTTGTTAAGGTTTGGGTAACATTTCTAGTATTCTTGGGTTATTTTGTGATCTACGTGGGTTTGTGCAGTTGTACCTTCAATTAGGCTATCACAAGCTTTGATGAGCGCTGGGTTTTTTGAAGAATAAAGGCTGCTAGGATGCTGCCGCTGCCGGGTGTGTATGTAGTGTGCCATATGCTCTTCCAAGAGTTAGGAGTACATCATGGAGTACATCCTGTGGGCGTACAACAGGAAGTGATAGTGAAAATGAAGATGATAGTGTTGCAGTTGGCATGAGAAATGTGCATGCAACTGGTGGTGGTGGTAGTGGAGGTGGTGCCGGGCGCGAGGCACCAGCAGTGGACCATGCTGGCACCGATGCTGCTGAGTCAGCTCAGCTACAACAAAGGCAACCCTCACCCACCCACCAACCCCCACAACCACAACCTCCACTTCCACAATCCCCACAACCACCTGTAAATATCCAGTACCCACCAGCAGACTGCACCTGGGATTGGCAGGAAGCTGCAAATTTTATTCCC
>WNWK01039215.1:0-17557 GCA_009830355.1 Cherax destructor
CCCCAGACGGGGGTTTTTAAAAAAAGAAGTTGAAGGTTTGGTATACAAATGCAGATGGTATAACAAATAAATTAAAGTGGCATGAAAGAATAAAGGAGACACCCCAACATAATAGCACCCCCACGGGAAACTAAACTCACCAGGATGATAACAGATGCAATTTTTCCCCCCCGGATATCAAACCCCCGGGGGAAAAAGATAGAGAGAAAAGGGGGGAAATTTTTGCTCTTTAAAAAACCCCCGGGGGATTTGGGGAAAGGGGGAAAAGGAAAATGGATGGAATGGGCAAAAGGGACTAAAAAGGGGGGGAAAACAATTCAGTGGGGGGGGCCATAAGGTAAAAATTGCTGTAATGTACAACCCGCCACAGAACTGCAGGAGGCCAAAAAAAAATACGAGGGGAAAAAAACAGAGCAATGGTAAAAAATGCCGAGGTAGCCAGAACCCCCCAAAAGGGGGGGAAACAAAGTTACTAGTTATGGATGATTTCAATAAAAGGAGATTGGGGGGGAAAACCCCGGGGGAAAACCACATGGAGGTCCTGAATCATGGAGAGCCAAGATGATGGATGTGATACTGGAAAACCTCATGCATCAACATTTAGAGACACTACCAGAAGAGGGGGGGGGGATCCCCCAGCAAGACTAGCCCCTGGTATTCACCTTGAGTAGTTCAACATCGAGGATTTTCATGTATGAAAGGCCCCTTGGAGCTAGTGATCATTTGGTTCTGGTTTTGATTATATGGTTGGGCTACAAGTGGAGGGGGGGCGGGAAAGGGGGAAAAGGGGGAGAAACGAAACAAAAAAAGGGGGACTCACAGGAATGAGGAACTTCCTACAAGACGTTCAGTGGGAGAAAATTTGGGGGGGGAAAAAACCAGAAAAAGAAATGATGGAATATGTGACAACCAAATGCAAAGAGACGGGGGAAAAGGTTTGTCCCCAAGGAAAACAGAAGTAAGGGGAAAAACCCAAAAAGGTCCCGGGTTCACCCAGAGGTGTAGGGAGGCAAAAACTAAGTGTAATAGAGAATGGAAAAATTACAGAAGACAAAGGCCCGGGGGAAAAAAAAGGGATTACCCAAAAAGGGGAGCCAGAAACGAATAAAAAAGGAAAAAGGGGGAGGCTAAACACAATATGAAAATAAAAAGGGCATCAAAGTCAAGTCTGACCAGAAGCTGTTGTATGCCCATCAGGAGGAAAACAACAGTCAAGGACCAGGTAATCAGGCTGAGGAAGGAAGGGGGGTTTTTCCCCAAAAAACGCCCAAAGGGGTATGTGAAGAGGCGGGGCCAGGGCTATGACTGGGCCCCTGCAACCACAAATAGGTAATTACACACACTCACACACACACACACTCACACACACCCCCCTCACACACACTCACACACACACACACACAAAAATAGGACTAACAACACTGGGGGAAAAAAGGGGGTCAGAGGAGAAAAATGTGACATACAAAATACGGGCGGGGGAATTGACAAGGTAGATAGTGACAGGTTGTTTCAGGGGGAACACAAAAAAAAGGGGGAAAAAACTGGAAGCTGAAGACTCAGATGAGTCAAAGGGTTTTTAAAAGGAAGCATTTCTTCAGCCAAAAAAGTAGTCAGGAAGTGGAATAGTCTAGAAAAGATATAGTGGGCGGGAACCAAAAAATATTTTTAAAAAAAGGGGATAAATAAAGCTCTGGGCGGGGGGGCCGGGAGACCCAGTAGCAAAACGGAAAGGGGGGCCCCGGGCCAGGGCTGGTCTCGACCCCTGAAACCCTTAGGTGAGACAATTAGGTGGTACACACCCCCCACATACACACACACCCACACACACACCCCCCAAACACACACCCCCCACACCCCCCACACACACACACCCCCCACACACACAAAAAAAAACACACACGGGGAGAAGTGTAAATGGTGTGGAACAGGTGTTATAAAAATTTTCGGAAAAAATTTAAAGGGCCTCACTTCCCCCAAAAACAATCCCACCTGTGGCCAGTGTTGCTACCTTCACTGTGGCCAGTGTTGCTCCTTCACTGTGGCCAGTGTTGCTACCTTCACGGGGGCCCCCAGTGTTGCTACCTTCACTGTGACCAGTGTTGCTTCCTTCACTGTGGCCAGTGTTGCTCCTTTTTACTGTGGCCAGTGCCCCCAAAACCTTCACTGTGGCCAGTTTTGCTACCTTCACTGTCTTTCCCCTTTTGGGGGGGAGAACCGGGGTAAACCCCCCCCCGGGGCCCCCCGGCCCTGCCCGGGGCCCCCCCTTTTTGGGGAACCAGAGCCTGATAAACCCGGGGGTGTTCTGCTGGCCCACGCAGTCCAATACGAACCCGGGCCCCCGGGGGGGGCAGGTACCGACTTTGGTGCCTGTCCCCCGCCTTGAAGACAGCCAGGGTTTGTTGGTAAAACCCTGATGTATGCTGGGGGGAGTTGAACAATCTTGGGCCCCCCCCACTTATTGTGTTGTCCCTCAACGTGCTAGTGGCACCCCCCCCCCTTCATTGAAGGGGGTTTCATCCCCCCGAGTTTTTTCTTTCGTAAAAGGGGGGGATTTTTGTGTCAAGTTTGGTACTAAGCCCTCCCAGAATTTTCCATTTTATATAATAAAAGTATCTCTCCCGCCTGCGTTCTCATCTTTAACTTCATATTTTTTCTGCAGCCCATTTTTTAAAAATTTTTTTTTTGTTCTGCTTGGAGTCTAGCCGTGTCTTCAACGGTGGGCCCCCCTTTCAGATTCAAAAGGGGGCATCTGAAAGGGGGAAAAAACAGCACTGTGGCCTTTAAAACCCCCCAATATCTGATATGAGGATGAGGAAAAGGGTGGGAAAAGGGGAGTACTTTTTCCTTGTGGAACAGGCTTTTCCAAAAGCTGCCTCAGACTTTACTCTGTTGACTACTACTCTTTGTGTTCTACATGTTGGAAATTTTTGATCCATCCCACCTTTTTTATTTTTATCACGCATTTTTTTTCTTTACCCATGGGGCCCAAAAAAGTCAAAAAGGTTTTTTTAAAAACTGTGTATATAACATCTGCATTCTGTTTATCTTCTAGAGCATCAGGACCTTGTCGTAGTGGTCCCCCAGTTGGGACAGACAGGAGCGGGGCCCCCCCCCCAAACCCATGCTGTCTGGGTTGTGCAATTGATGGGTATCAAGATGGGTGGCGATCTTGTTCTTAGAACCCTTTCAAAATTTTTTTGAAAGGGACGTTAGCGCAATTGGTCTGTAGTTCTTTGCTTTGCTTTACTGCCCCCTTTGTGGGGGGGCTATGTCTGTTGTTTTTATTGGGTGCGGGACGATCCCAGTGTCCCTGCTTCCTCTCCATAAGATGTTAAAAGCACGTGATAGGGGCTTTGCAGTTCTTGATGAACACGGAGTTCCATGAGTCTGGGCCTGGAGCAGAGTGCATGGGCATGTCATTTATTGCCTTTTCGAAGTCATTTGGCGTCGTGGTGATGTCAGAAAGGCATGCGTCTGTCAAATTCTGTGGCACTCTCATAAAAATTCATTTAGGTTTTCGATTTTCAGTCTGGTTAGTGGCTCGCTAAAAACTGAGTCATACTGGGACTTAAGTACTCACTCATTTCCTTGCTGTCATCTGTGTAGGACCCATCCCGTTTAAGTAGGGGCCCAATACTGGATGTTGTTCTCGACTTTGATTTTGCATAGGAAAATAAATACTTTGGGTTTCTTTCAATTTCATTTATGGCTTTTTGTTCTTCCCGTGTCTCTTGATTCCTGTAAGATTCCTTTAGTTTTAATTCAATGTTTGCTATTTCTCTGACTAGTGTCTCCTACGTATTTCAGAGATATTGGCCTCCTGTAGCCGCTCCGTTATTCTTTGCCTTCGCCTGTATAGGAAGCGCCTCTCTCTTCTAGTTTGCATCTTCTCTTCCTTTTCCTTAAGGGAATTTGCCTTGAGCAAACCTCGAGTACCACAGAGTTAATTTGTTCTAGACATGGTTGGGATCCGTGATGTAGGCAATCTTTCCAGTTTATATCATTTAGGACTTGGTTTACTTGGTCCCACCTTATGTTTTTGTTATTGAAGTTGAATTTGGAGAAAGCTCCCTTGCGGCTGATCACATTTTGTTGATCTGGGGCTCCCCGCATGCATGTTTGGACCTCTATTAAGTTGTGATCTGAGTATATTGTTTTTGATATGATGACATTTCGTATCAGATCATCATTGTTGGTGAAGATGAGGTCCAGCGTATTCTTTAATCTTGTGGGCTCTACTATTTGCTGGTTTAAGGTGAATTTGTTGCAGAGATTTAAAAGTTCATGCATGTGTGAATTTTCATCTGAGCTGCCTCCTGGTGTTATCTCTGCTACCACATTGTTTGCAATGCTCCTCCATTTTAGGTGCCTGAGGTTGAAATCCCACAGTAGCAAGATGTTGGGGCAGGAGCTGGAAGATTTTCCAGACAGTGGTCAATTTTCAGAAGCTGTTCCTGGAATTGTTGGGACGTTGCATCTGGGGCTTGTAGACAACCACGATGACCAGGTTTTGATTCTCGACCTTCATTGCTAATACTTCAACTACATCATTTGAGGCATTTAGTAGTTCTGAACATATAAGTGACTCTGTGGCCAGTGTTGCTACCTTCACTGTGGCTAGTGTTGCTACCTTCACTGTAGCCAGTGTTGCTACCTTCACTGTGGCCAGTGTTGCTACCTTCACTGTGGCCAGTGTTGCTACCTTCACTGTGGCCAGTGTTGCTACCTTCACTGTGGCCAGTGTTGCTACCTTCATCTGTGGCCAGTGTTGCTACCTTCACTGTATCCAGTGTTGCTACCTTCACTGTGGCCAGTGTTGCTACCTTCACTGTGGCTAGTGTTGCTACCTTCACTGTGGCCAGTGTTGGTACCTTCACTGTGGCCAGTGTTGGTACCTTCACTGTGGCCAGTGTTGGTACCTTCACTGTGGCCAGTGTTGCTACTACTGTGGCCAGTGTTGCTACCTTCACTGTGGCCAGTGTTGCTACCCACTGTGGCCAGTGTTGCTACCTTCACTGTGGCCAGTGTTGCTACCTTCACTGTGGCCAGTGTTGCTACCTTGACTGTGGCCAGTGTTGCTACCTTGACTGTGGCCAGTGTTGCTACCTTGACTGTGGCCAGGTTGCTACCTTGACTGTGGCCAGTGTTGCTACCTTGACTGTGGCCAGTGTTGCTACCTTCACTGTGGTCAGTGTTGCTACCTTGACTGTGGCCAGTGTTGCTACCTTCACTGTGGTCAGTGTTGCTACCTTGACTATGGCCAGTGTTGCTACCTTCACTGTCGTCAGTGTTGCTACCTTCACTGTGGTCAGTGTTGCTACCTTCACTGTGGCCAGTGTTGCTACCTTCACTGTGGCCAGTGTTACTACCTTGACTGTGGTCAGTGTTGCTACCTTCACTGTGGCCAGTGTTGCTACCTTCACTGTCGTCAGTGTTGCTACCTTGACTGTGGTCAGTGTTGCTACCTTCACTGTGGTCAGTGTTGCTACCTTCACTGTGGCCAGTGTTGCTACCTTCACTGTGGCCAGTGTTGCTACCTTGACTGTGGTCAGTGTTGCTACCTTCACTGTGGCCAGTGTTGCTACCTTCACTGTGGTCAGTGTTGCTACCTTCACTGTGGTCAGTGTTGCTACATTCACTGTGGCCAGTGTTGCTACCTTGACTGTGGCCAGTGTTGCTACCTTCACTGTGGCCAGTGTTGCTACCTTGACTATGGCCAGTGTTGCTACCTTCATCTGTGGCCAGTGTTGCTATCTTCATCTGTTGCCAGTATTGCTACCTTCATTGTGGCCAGTGTTGCTACCTTCATTGTGGCCAGTGTTGCTACCTTTATCTGTGGCCAGTGTTGATACCTTCATCTGTGGCCAGTGTTGCTACCTTCATCTGTGGCCAGTGTTGCTTCCTTCATCTGTGGCCAGTGTTGCTACCTTCATCTGTGGCCAGTGTTGCTACCTTCATTGTGGCCAGTGTTCCTACCTTCATCTGTGGCCAGTGTTGCTACCTTCTTCTGTGGCCAGTGTTGCTACCTTCATCTGTGGCCAGTGTTGCTACCTTCATCTGTGGCCAGTGTTGCTACCTTCATCTGTGGCCAGTGTTGCTAAAACACACACACAGATACACACACAAACACAAAGACACACACACTCACACACACACAACACACACACACACACACACACACACACAACACACACACACACACACACACACACACACAACACACACACACACACAACTCACACAGCACACACACAACACACACACAACACACACACAACACACTCACAACACACACACAACACACACACAACACACACAGGCAACACACACAACACTAACACACAACACACACACAACACAATCACACACAACACACACACAAAACACACACACACACACACATACACACAACACACACACACACACACACACACACACACACACACACACAACACACGCACACACATACACACAACACACTACACACACACACACACACACACATACACAACAAACACACAACACACAGTAGCGGCCAGTGAAGAGGTGGGGCCAGGAGCTATGACTCGACACCTGCAACCACAATTAGGTGAGTACAACTAGGTGAGTACACACACACACACACACAACACACACACACACAACACACACACAACACACACAACACACACACAGCTACCACAAACAAACACAAAACAAACACAGGCGACACGCCCCTCTTTAAAAATCTTGGCTTGTGGTAATTCCAGCAGACACTGCAATAAAAGTTATGGGTCTGGATCATCACAGCGCTGGTGCGCACCGCAATTCTCTCTTCTTTTCGATTTTACTATGAAAGTCGCGCAAAGCGGACTTAATTGGCGTGCCAAATATGCCTTGCGGTCATGTCCGCGTTCCCACAATGTTACGTATTGTACCGTAACGCTACGGTAAAGCGAGCTAGCAGCCGTTGCTCCCGACCGCTGGAGTGCGTCGGTAAGTAACTCAGCCACTGGTACACTGGTTAACTAAGCCAGCCACTGGTACACTGGTTAACTAAGCCAGCCACTGTTATACTGTTTAACTAAGCCAGCCACTGGTACACTGGTTAACTAAGCCAACCACTGGTTCACTATTTAACTAAGCCAACCACTGGTACACTGGTTAACTAAGCCAACCACTGGTACACTGGTTAACTAAGCCAACCACTGGTACACTGGTTAACTAAGCCAACCACTGGTACACTGGTTAACTAAGCCAACCACTGGTACACTGGTTAACTAAGCCAACCACTGGTTCACTGGTTAAGTAAGCCAGTCACTGGTACACTGGTTAACTAAGCCAACCACTGGTACACTGGTTAACTAAGCCAACCACTGGTACACTGGTTAACTAAGCCAGCCACTGGTACACTGGATAACTAAGCCAACCACTGGTACACTGGTTAACTAAGCCAACCACTGGTTCACTGGTTAACTAAGCCAACCACTGATACACTGGTTAACTAAGCCAGCCACTGGTACACTGGTTAACTAAGCCAACCACTGGTACACTGGTTAACTAAGCCAACCACTGGTTCACTGGTTAAGTAAGCCAGTCACTGGTACACTGGTTAACTAAGCCAACCACTGGTACACTGGTTAACTAAGCCAACCACTGGTTAAGTAAGCCAGTCACTGTTACACTGGTTAACTAAGCCAGCCACTGGTACACTGGTTAACTAAGCATACCACTGGTTCACTGGTTAAGTAAGCCAGTCACTGTTACACTGGTTAACTAAGCCAGCCACTGGTACACTGGTTAACTAAGCCAACCACTGGTACACTGGTTAAGTAAGCCAGTCACTGTTACACTGGTTAACTAAGCCAGCCACTGGTTCACTGGTTAAGTAAGCCAGTCACTGTTCCACTGGTTAACTAAGCCAACCACTGGTACACTGGTTAAGTAAGCCAGTCACTGTTACACTGGTTAACTAAGCCAATCACTGGTACACTGGTTAAGTAAGCCAGTCACTGTTACACTGGTTAACTAAGCCAGCCACTGGTACACTGGTTAAGTAAGCCAGCCACTGGTACAATGTTTAACTAAGCCAGCCACTGGTACACTGGTTAACTAAGCCAGCCACTGGTACACTGGTTAACTAAGCCAGCCACTGTTACACTGTTTAACTAAGCCAGCTAATGGTACACTGGTTAACTAAGCCAACCACTGGTACACTGGTTAACTAAGCCAACCACTGGTACACTGGTTAACTAAGCCAACCACTGTACACTGGTTAACTAAGCCAAGCCACTGGTACACTGGTTAACTAAGCCAACCACTGGTTCACTGGTTAAGTAAGCCAGTCACTGGTACACTGGTTAACTAAGCCAACCACTGGTACACTGGTTAACTAAGCCAAACCACTGGTTTCACTGGTTAACTGCCAACCACTGTACACTGGATAACTAAGCCAACCACTGGTACACTGGTTAACTAAGCCACCACTGGTTCACTGGTTAACTAACCAACCACTGGTACACTGGTTAACTAAGCCAGCCACTGGTACACTGGTTAACTAAGCCAACCACTGTTACACTGTTTAACTAAGCCAGCCACTGGCACACTTGTTAACTAAGCCAGTCACTGTTACACTTGTTAATTGAGCCAGCCAGAGTAGGCCTCCTAACGAATCCGCCTAGGGTAGGCCTACTAACGAACCAGCCCAGGGTAGGCCTCTTAACGAACTCACCTAGGGTAGGCCTCTTAACGTACCCACACAGGGTAGGCCTCTTAACGAACCCGCCCAGAGTAGGCCTCTTAACGAACCCGCCCAGGGTAGGCCTCTTAACGAACCCGCGCAGGGTAGGCCTCTTAACGAACCCACCCAGGGTAGGCCTCTTAGCGAACCCGCCCAGAGTAGGCCTCTTAACGAACCCGCCCAGGGTAGGCCTCTTAACGAACCCGCCTAGGGTAGGCCTCTTAACGAACCCACCCAGGGTAGGCCTCTTAACGAACCCGCCCAGGGTAGGCCTTTTAACGAACCCGTCCAGGGTAGTCCTCTTAACGAACCCGCCCAGGTTAGGCCTCTTAACGAACCCGCCCAGGTAGGCCTCTTAACGAACCCACCAAGTGAAAGCCTCTTAATGAACCCGCCCAGGGTAGGCCTCTTAACAAACCCGCCCAGGGTAGGCCTCTTAACGAACCCGCCCAGGGTAGGCCTCTTAACAAACCCGCCCAGGTAGGCCTATTAACAAACCCGCCCAGGGTAGGCCTCTTAACGAACCCGCCCAGGGTAGGCCTCTTTACAAACCCGCCCAGGGTAGCCTCTTAACGAACCCGCCAAGGGTAGGCCTCTTAACGACCCGCCCAGGGTAGGCTCTTAACGAACCCGCCCAGGGTAGGCCTCTTAACGTACCCGCACAGGGTAGGCCTCTTAACGACCCGCCCAGGGTAGGCCTCTTAACGACCCGCCCAGGGTAGGCCTCTTTAACGTACCCGCCCAGGGTGTGCCTCTTAACGAACCCGCCCAGGGTAGGCCTCTTAACGAACGCACCCATGAAACCTCTTAACGAACCCGCCCAGGGTAGGCCTCTTAACGACCCGCCTAGGTAGGCCTCTTAACGAACGCACCCATGAAAGCCTCTTAACGAACCCGCCCAGGGTAGGCCTCTTAACGACCCGCCCAGGTAGGCCTCTTAACGACCTCGCCCAGGGTAGGCCTCCTAACGAACGCACCCAGAAAGCCTCTTAACGAACCCGCCAGGGTAGGCCTCTTAACAAACCCGCCCAGGGTAGGCCTCTTAACGAACCCGCCCAGGTAGCCTCTTAACGTACCCGCCCAGGGTAGGCCTCTTAACAACCCGCCCAGGGTGGCCTCTTAACGAACGCAACCATTGAAAAGCTCTTAAGAACCCGCCCAGGGTAGGCCTCTTAACGTACCCGCCCAGGGTAGGCCTCTTAACGACCGCCAGGTGGCCTTACAACCCGCCCAGGGTAGGCCTCTTAACAAGCCCCTTGAAAGCCCTTAACGACCCGGGGAGGCCTCTTAACGAACCCGCCCAGGGGCCTCTTAACGACCACCCAGGAGGGCCCCTTAACAACCGCCCAGGGTAGGCCTCTTAACGACCCGCCCAGGGTAGGCCTCTTAAACCCCAACCCGCCTCAGGGTAGGCCTCTTGAACCCTCCAGGAAAGCCTCTTGAACCCGCCCAGGGTAGGCCTCTTAACGAACCCTCTCAGGGTTGGCCTCTTAACGAACCTCCCAGGAAGACTCTTAACGAACCCCAGGAAGGGCCCCTAACGAACCCGCCCAGGGTGGCCTCTACGAACCCTCCATGAAGCCTCTTTAAAGAACCGCCCAGGGTAGGCCTCTTAACGACCCTCTCCCGGGTGGCCTCTTAACAATCCCAGGGAGGGCCTCTTAACGAACCCGCCCAGGGTAGGCCTCCTAACTAACCCCCAGGGTAGGCCTCTTAACGAACCCAACCATGAAAGCCTCTTAAGAACCCGTCCAGAGTAGGCCTCTTTAAAGACCCTCCCAGGAAAGCCTCTTAACGAACCCCCAGGGTAGGGCCCCTCTAAAAACCCTCTCAGGGTAGGCCTCTTAAGAACCCTCCCAGGAAAGCCTCTTAACGAACCCTCCCAGGGAAGCCTCTTAACGAACCCGCCCAGGTAGGCCCCCTAACGAACCTCCCAGGGAGGGCCCTTTAACGAACCCGCCTCGGTAGGCCTCTTAACGAACCCGCCCAGGGTGGGCCTCCAACGAACCCCCCTAGGTGGCCTCTTAACGAACCCGCCCAGGGAGGGCCTCTTAACGAACCGTCCCAGGGGAAAACCTCTTAACGAACCCGCCCAGGGAGGGCCTCTAACGAAACCCCTCAGGGTGGGCCTCTTAACAAACCCCCCCAGGGAGGCTCTTAACGAACCCTCCCAGGGGGCCTCTTAACGAACCCCCCCAGGGTAGGCCTCTTAACGAACCCTCCCAGGGAGGCCTCTTAACGACCGCACAGGGTAGGCCTCTTAACGAACCCGCCTAGGGTAGGCCTTTAACGAACCCGTCCAGGGTAGTCCTCTTAACGAACCCGCCCAGGGGCCTCTAACGAACCCCCAGGGTAGGCCCTTAACGAACCCACCATGGTTTGGGTATTTGGTGGGGTGGTGTGGTGGTGGGTTGGGGGTGGTGGGTGGGGGAGGTAGTGGTGGTGGTGTGATGAGTGGTGGTAGTGATAGTGTGGTGGTGTGGTGGTGGCAGGGTGGTGGTAGTGGGGGTTTAGTGGTAGGGGGTGGTAGTGGTGGTAGTTGTGGTGTAGGGTTTTGGGGTTTTTGGGTAGAGTGGAGTTGTGGTTTTGTGGTTGTGGAGTGATGGTAGGGGGTGGTGGAGTTGTGGTAGTGGGTGGTGGTAGTTGTGGTGGAGGTGTGGTGGAGTTGTGGTGTTGTGGTGGTGGTAGTTGTGGTAGTAGTGGTTGTGTGGTGGTGTGTGGTGGGGTGGTGGTGGTATTTGGGTAGTTGGAGAGGGTGGTGGTAGTTGTATAGTATGGAGTGATGGTAGGGTAGTGATGGTAGTGGGGGGTAGTGGTGGTAGTTGTGGTAGAGGGTGGTGGTAGTTGTGGTAGTGTGGTGGTGGGGGTAGTTGGGATTGAGGTAGTGGGGTAATGGTGGTAGGGGGGAATTGGGGGGAAAAATGGTGGTACTTTATTTGATCCAAAACGAGGGGGCCGGGGAAAAGTTACACTGACTTAATCACTCTGTCTACTCCCCCCAGGTCATTAAGACTGGTTGGTTGGTTAATGGGGGTTTCAAGTCTATCTACTACACCCAGGTCTCTCTCTCTCTCTCTCTCTCTTTTGTACATCTATCTATCGATTTTTATATACCCCATTTTTATCAGCCCCCGAACTTTAATAGAAGGTGGGGGGACTGTACGAAAAAGGAATAAAACGGGAAAAATCTATCCGATAGAAAAAGTGTAACGACCTGGTTAATAGTTTCAAACTTTTTTCCCCATTATTGGGACAGACAAACCCCCCCATTTTTAAAACCTTTTTAAATTTTTGGTCTGAATTAAAACCCCATTGGGGGGGATGGGGAACCCCGTGTGTGTGTTTTTTTGTGTGTGTGTGTGTGTGTGTGTGTGTGTGTGGGGTTTTTTCCCCCCTGCTCCATGATTTTATTAAACCTCGTTTAAAAAACTATGTATGGTTCCTGCCTCCACTACCCCCTTGCTAAACTACTCCACTTCCTGACTACTCTATGGCTGAAGAAATGCTTCCTAACTTCCCTTTTTGACTCATCTGAGTCTTCAACTTCCAATTGTCCCCCCTTGTTTCTGTTTCCCCCTTTTTGGAACATCATGTCTCTATCTACCTTGTCTTTCCCCCACGCAGTATTTTGTATGTCGTAATCATTTCCCCAAACCCCCCTGCCCCCGTTTGTCGGGGCCGTTTTTTTCCTTAACCTTTTTTCCGTAGGCTTCCCCCCAGCTCTGGAACCAATTTTTGGCCCCAAAACCCTTGCACTTTTTTAATTTTTACGTGCTTGACCAGGAAAGGGTTCCAAACTGGTGCTGCATACCTAGTTTTATGACTTTTCCGGTGTACAGTATCTTGAACGATCCTTACTAAGGTATCGGAACGCTATTCTCGGGGTTTTCCAGTCGCCCTTTTTTGCAGCAGTTATCCGGTTGATGTGTCCCCTTTCCCGGGAAAGTCCCGGGGTTATACTCCCCTAAGATCTTTCTCCTTGAGTGAGGTTTTCAGTTTTTGGTGATCTAGCCTATACTCTGTTTTGGTCTTCTTTTCCCTTCCCCGATCTTCATGACTTTGCATTTGGCGGGGTTAAATTCGAGAAGCCAGTTGCTGGACCAGGTGTCCAGCATGTTCAGGTCTCTTTGAAGTCCTGCCTGATCCTCATCTGTTTTTAATTCTCCTCATTAACTTCACATCATCTGCGAACAGGGACACTTCTGAGTCTATCCCGTCCGTCATGTCATACACATATACCAAGAATAGCACTGGTCCTAGCACGACTCCTGTAGGACCCCGCTCGTCACAGGCGCCCACTGTGATACCTCATCACGTATCATGACCCGTTGTTTCCTCCCTGTCAGGTATCTCTGATCCATTGCAGTGCCCTTCCTGTTATACACGCCTGATCCTCTAACTTCTGCACTAATCTCTTGTGAGGAACTGTGTCGAAGGCCTTCCTGCAGTCCAAGAAAATGCAATCCAACCCCACCTCTCTCTTTGCGTCTTACTTCTATTACCTTGTCATAGAACTCCAGAAGGTTTGTGACACAGGATTTGCCTTCCATGAATCCGTGCTGGCTGTCGTTTATAATCTTGTTCCGTTCCAGGTGATCCACCACTCTCCTCCTGATAATCTTCACCATGACTTTGCACACAATACACGTAAGTGACACTGGTCTATAGTTCAATGCTTCGTTTCTGCCTCCTTTTTTAAAAATGGGAACTACATTTGCCTTCTTCCATACCTCAGGTAGCTGGCCAGTTTCAAGGAATGTGTGGAATGTGTTGAAGATTGTGGTTAGTGGAACACACTGCATCTCTGCTCCCTCTCTAAGGACCCACGGGGAGATGTCCGGTCCCATCGCTTTTGAGGTATCAAGGTCACTGAGCAACTTTTTCACCTCCTCCTCAGTTGTGTGTATGTCATCCAACACTTGTTGGTATATTCCTTGTTGGTGTCCCCCTCTGTTCTGTCTTCCCAGATTCCTTCCTGTCTCCACTGTAAATACTTACTTAAATTTCATTGGAGCTCCTCACTACCTCTTGATCGTTTCTTGTGAGTTCCCCACCTTCTTTCCTCACCCTGATCACCTGGTCTTTGACTGTTGTCTTCCTCCTAATGTGGCTATACAGCAGTTTCGGGTAGAAGCTTGACTTTCGATGCTATGTCGTTTTCGTACTGTCGCTGAGCATCCCTCCTTATCTGTACATACTCGTTTCTGGCTCGTCGACTGATCTCCTTATTTTCCTGGGTCCTTTGTCTTCTGTACTTTTCCATTCTCTAGTGCACTTAGTCTTTGCCTCCCTGCATCTTTGGGTAAACCAAGGGCTCGTTCGGGACTTCCATTATTTCTGTTGCCCTTGGGAACAAACCTTTCCTCTGCTTCCTTGCATTTTGTTGTTACGTATTCCATCATTTCGTTTACTGACTTTCCTTCCATGTCTCTGTCCCACTGAACCTCCTGCAGGAAGTTCCTCATACCTGTGTAGTCCCCTCTTTTATAGTTTGGCTTTTCCCTTTCAACTCCTGTAGCCCTCTCCACCTGTAACTCTTCTATATACTCAAAGCTCAGGACCATATGGTCACTGGCTCCCAGGTGCCTCTCATGTGATGTCCTCAATGTCTGAGTTGCTCAGGGTGAACACGAGGTCCAGCCTTGCTGGTTCGTCCCTCCTCTCTCTCTGGTAGTGTCCCTGACATGTTGGTGCATAAGGTTTTCCAGTACCACATCCATCATCTTGGCTCTCCATGTTTCTGCCCCCCCATGTAGCTCCAGGTTTTCCCAATCGATCTCCCTGTGGTTGAAGTCGCCCATAACCAGTAATTTTGCTCTGCTCGAGTGAGCTCTTCTTGCCACCTCAGCCAGTGTGTCCACCATTGCTCTGTTGCTCTCTTCATATTCCTCTCTTGGCCTCCTGCAGTTCTGTGGTGGGTTATACATCACTGTAATGGTTACCTTATGTTCCCCAGACTGAATTGTACCTACTATGTAGTCCCGTTTACTAATCGCGTCCATGCCTTCCATTTCCTCAAATCTCCATTGGTTCCTTACGAGCAGTGCATCCCTCCTCCCCTCTACTCCTTCTATCTGTCCTCAGGATCTGATATCCCGGTGGGAAGATAGCGTCTGTTATTGCCTCAGTGAGTTTCGTTTCAGTGACTGCTATGATGTCTGGGGACTTCTCATTTATTCTTTCATTCCACTCTTCATTTTTATTCGTTATTCCATCCGCGTTCGTGTGTGTGTGTGTGTGTTGTGTGTGAGTGAAACACACACACACACACACAGTCACAGGGATGTTAGGAAGTATTTCTTCAGTCACAGAGTTGTCAGGAAGTGGAATAGTCTGGCAAGTGAGGTAGTGGAGGCAGGAACCATGCATAGCTTTAGGACGAGGTATGATAAAGCTCACGGAGCGGGGAGAGAGAGAACCTAGTAGCGATCAGTGAAGAGGCTGGGCCAGGAGCTGAGTCTCGACCCTTGCAACCACAAATAGGTGAGTAGACACACACACCACCACACTAGTGTCACCCGGATAATAGGGCCAGTAAAACACCACTATAAGCGAGGCAGTGTTTTAAGCGCATCTCGCGGCTGATAGCGCCAAGAAGCGCATATAAAGTGCGCTTCCCACCGCATATAACCTGGATCCAAGACCATTAACCATCCCAGGCCAGAGTCTGCTGGCTGCAGCACGCGATGTCTGCGCTACCGCAGGAGAGCGCTATGTCTGCGCTACCGCAGGAGAGCGCTATGTCTGCGCTACCGCAGGAGAGCGCTATGTCTGCGCTTCCGCAGGAGAGCGCTATGTCTGCGCTTCCGCAGGAGAGCGCTATGTCTGCGCTACCGCAGGAGAGCGCTATGTCTGCGCTACCACAGGAGAGCGCTATGTCTGCGCTACCGCAGGAGAGCGCTATGTCTGCGCTTCCGCAGGAGAGCGCTATGTCAGCGCTACCGCAGGAGAGCGTTATGTCGGCGCTACCGCAGGAGAGCGCTATGTCTGCGCTACCGCAGAAGAGCGCTATGTCTGCGCTACCGCAGGAGAGCGCTATGTCTGCGCTACCGCAGGAGAGCGCTATGTCTGCGCTTCCGCAGGAGAGCGCTATGTCTGCGCTTCCGCAGGAGAGCGCTATGTCTGCGCTACCGCAGGAGAGCGTTATGTCTACGCTACCGCAGGAGAGCGCTATGTCTGCGCTACCGCAGGAGAGCGTTATGTCTGCGCTACCCAGGAGAGCGCTATGTCTGCGCTTCCGCAGGAGAGCGCTATGTCTGCGCTACCGCAGGAGAGCGTTATGTCTACGCTACCGCAGGAGAGCGCTATGTCTGCGCTACCGCAGGAGAGCGTTATGTCTGCGCTTCCGCAGGAGAGTGCTATGTCTGCGCTTCCGCAGGAGAGCGCTATGTCTGCGCTACCGCAGGAGAGCGTTATGTCTACGCTACCGCAGGAGAGCGCTATGTCTGCGCTACCGCAGGAGAGCGCTATGTCTGTGCTACCGCAGGAGAGCGCTATGTCTGCGCTACCGCAGGAGAGCGCTATGTCTGCGCTACCGCAGGAGAGCGCTATGTCTGCGGTATCGCAGGAGAGCGCAACACTGCTGGTGTTGCCACAATGTAACTATCATATAGAATAGTGTAGCAACACTGCTGGTGTTGCCACAATGTAACTATCATATAGAATAGTGTAGCAACACTGCTGGTGTTCCCCCAATGTAACTATCATATAGAATAGTGTAGCAACACTGCTGGTGTTCCCACAATGTAACTATCATATAGAATAGTGTAGCAACACTGCTGGTGTTCCCACAATGTAACTATCATATAGAATAGTGTAGCAACACTGCTGGTGTTCCCCCAATGTAACTATCATATAGAATAGTGTAGCAACACTGCTGGTGTTCCCCCAATGTAACTATCATATAGAATAGTGTAGCAACACTGCTGGTGTTCCCACAATGTAACTATCATATAGAATAGTGTAGCAACACTGCTGGTGTTCCCACAATGTAACTATCATATAGAATAATGTAGCAACACTGCTGGTGTTCCCACAATGTAACTATCATATAGAATAGTGTAGGAACACTGCTGGTGTTCCCACAATGTAACTATCATATAAAATAGTGTAGCAACACTGCTGGTGTTCCCACAATGTAACTATCATATAGAATAGTGTAGCAACACTGCTGGTGTTCCCACAATGTAACTATCATATAAAATAGTGTAGCAACACTGCTGGTGTTCCCACAGTGTAACTATCATATAGAATAGTGTAGCAACACTGCTGGTGTTCCCACAATGTAACTATCATATAGAATAGTGTAGCAACACTGCTGGTGTTCCCACAATGTAACTATCATATAGAATAGTGTAGGAACACACTGCTGGTGTTCCCACAATGTAACTATCATATAGAATAGTGTAGCAACACTGCTGGTGTTCCCACAATGTAACTATCATATAGAATAGTGTAGCAACACACTGATGGTGTTCCCACAATGTAACTATCATATAGAATAGTGTAGCAACACTGCTGGTGTTCCCACAATGTAACTATCATATAGAATAGTGTAGCAACACTCCTGGTGTTCCCACAATGTAACTATCATATAGAATAATGTAGCAACACACTGCTGGTGTTCCCACAATGTAACTATCATATAGAATAGTGTAGCAACACTGCTGGTGTTCCCACAATGTAACTATCAAATATAATAGTGTAGCAACACACTGCTGGTGTTCCCACAATGTAACTATCATATAGAATATGTAGCAATACTACTGGTGTTCCCACAATGTAAGTATCATATAGAATAGTGTAGCAACACACTGCTGGTGTTCCACAATGTAACTA
>WNWK01039216.1:0-17557 GCA_009830355.1 Cherax destructor
ATTAAGAAAATCAGGAAAAGGTGCAACAACAAGACATCCACCCCCAAAGGAATCAAAAAAAATCCAAATATTTTTTAACTTTTTTTTTTTCCCCCAAAACTGTTCTCAAAATAATGATAAAGTTTTTTTTAAGTTTCCTTCATTGTTTAAATTTCTGTCTTTCATTTAAACATCAGGAATACCCAGTTCTCTTAAAAAGTTGAAACGGGAAAAATTTTCATTCCCAGATCTTTTGATAAATCTTTATTTTATTCTGAAAACTGAGGGCAAGTTCCAATAACTTTGTTCCTTGAAGGAAGGACCCTACCCATTCGTGATCTTCTAGTTGTGTGTATATCTTTTTTTTTTTTTACAAAGTCAATAATTGGTTAAAAAAAAACCCCAAAAACTTATTAAAAGATTAGTACTAGTTGATACCCATCTTACAGTACAAGGTTTTTCCCAACCCCCAAAACTCCTCAATACAATTTTAAATTCCGGGGGTTTTTTTACTTGTCCAATGAAATTCACAATTTTGACATTATTGATCTTGAAGTGTTTATTTACTAAATGCGGGAAGGTGGATAAACACGGGAAAAGAAATATTCACAATGTTAACAAGATAATGTAATGGTAGCTCATTTTTTAAAAAAAACTTTTTTAAATGCTTTTTTTAAACCCCCTTTTTTGGGGGGTTTTCCCTTTAAGTTATGGGGTCTAAGAATTCTTTTTTTATATTTCCATCGTTTGTAACATAGTGAAAAAATATAGCTGACGGGGGGAATTTTGAATGTCTAAAAGTCCACCCAATGTTAAGATAAAAGCAACAAATTTTTTTCAGGTCACTCTGCAGGATTATTTTTCCCACCGAAGTCCTTTTGTGCACCCCATAACTATTCTGTGGACGGTAGCGCATGTGGATATTGATTAAAAAAAGGGGCCCAGGAAGGGGGCCCCCAAAAAGGGTTTTTGGATTTATATCTACATTTTTTTCCCCTTATCTGTTACAAGAAAATTTGGGGGAAATTTGTTTAGTATATCTGGTATCTTATTTTCATTAATAAGATATTTTTACATGTCCCTAGGTTATTATACTGTCTATCTCTATATTCCTCAAGACATTGACCATATGCCTGACCACATTTTGCATTTAGTTTATCATCATCTGTGTGTCTACCAAACTGCCAGAAATCTGTAACCAACCCTAACCCTTGCCACTACAAATCAGTCAATCTTTCACATTGCAAGTTGCTCCATAAACATACTTATCTTTTTTAACTTTTTTCCCCTATAACAATCTTTTTCATTATTTACTTCCCCCCTAATATTATTCCAATGCTAGACACAGATATACCAAAGTTATATTCTACTTTCCCCCTTCTGGGTCTTTTCTTGGTTTAAATATCAACTTTATCATAAAGGGAAAGTCCCCCAATGTGTGATGGAATCCATAGCAATTTACTTTAAATTTCCCTTTTCCCCCCGGGTTTTTTTTGGTATTATACCGGTTTCCCCCAATGAGCATATTATTGGAGTCATTATATGATAAAGGGCCTTCGGTGACATAGAATCAGTAATGATGATAGAATCAAGTTCAGTGTCATGGTTAGCTTTAGCGTTTTTGGGTTCCCAAAAACAATTCGTTTGGTGTGGAGCAGTTCCAATTCTTCCCCCTATTTCAACAAATTTTTTATCGGGAGGGGGCCCCCAAAGGGGCAGATGCAGCCCTGCCAGAAGCCCCCTGTTTAGATCCATCAATGTATATAACTTGAGATAACTTATTACACCAGCTGGGGAAAAAATTTTTTTTGAGCAGTTGCTTTAAAAGTGATTTAAGGAAGGGGGTTACTAGCAATGAGTTTTTTGGGGGGAGGGACTTGCAGGTATGTGATAAAATAAAAATCTTCCAGGGGGGGGTTTAATGTCTTGTTTTAAGTGATGCAGTTCATGCGGTTATGAAACAAAAAAAATTGCATGTTTTCCCCCAAAAACCTTTTTGATCTTTTTTATTTACTTTAGCATTTAAAAGATTTTAAAGGCAGTGTCTGGTTCATTTCAACATTCTAATACCGATCATTTAATCTCAATAATCCTACCAAATGATACTCTGCCCCCAAACCCAAATTGGAAAAATTTGAAATGCTCTCCAGAGTGCGGTGGGGGGATTGGGAAAATTTTTTATTGCCTGTTTAAGTTTTTAGTTCCTGGAGCAGAATTGCAGTCACATCACTTTTTCTATTTCAAATTTTAGGGCAATTTAAATACAAAACTACCTATTTTTTTAGTGATTAATTAGATTTCAATTTTTTTTTAAATATTTTCTCGCATTTTGATTCGGGGTAAAAAGAAAATAATTTTTTATGGTTACGTTCATGGTGACGTTTTTTAAAATTTTGGGAAAAATTTGATGGTTGTCTGACAGATAAGGCCAAAAACCTTCATTGTTTGTTAAACATTCTCTTTTTTTTTTCCTGTTTCCTTTTTTTTTGTTGGGAGTCATTTTTTAAAAAAGGGTTTTTTAAAAAAAATTTTTAAAATCACTCTTTTTTTATTAATGAAAAGTACTTACTACACTGCACTACTTATGTTCCTCTACCACCCCAAACCCTGTAAAGGGATACTTTATGACAGTGACAGTGCAGAGTTAAGTTGCATCATTCCCCTTTTTTAAAACATGTTTTATTATGTTCAAAGAGTTAAAACAGTAGTTTGAAAAAAAAAAAGGTTATAACTGACCATAATTTCTAAAGAGGTGGACCGGTAAGCCAACGGAAGGCCTCGGTTAGATGAACAACGGAAGGCCTCAGTCAGACGAACAACGGAAGGCCTCGGTCAGATGAACAACGGAAAGCCTCGGTCAGATGAACAACGGCGGGTTATCATCTAACGAGACCCGAGTCGGGAAACACTTGTCCTGTTTCCTGTAGACGCTACTAATCTAAGCAGTTTGTTGGACACATAATACATATGGATATTAAGGCGTCATGTGATTTTCGCTCACCTCGTGGCAGGGCCAAAACTACATGGGTTCAGATCACTCGGCTAATCGTGAATTGTTGTTTATATATATATATATATATATATATATATATATATATATATATATATATATATATATATATATACACGTCATTAACGAAAAGGAAAAAATGACAATTAGCAAGAACTCATTTAAATTTTCTCTTATACATTTAAAAATATATAGTTTTCCCTATTTAGTTGTATGCAAAATGAAAGTTATTTTTTTCAAGGAAACGACGAATTTTCACTTACCAGGCTGTACACGCACCTTACACTGTACGTCTGTACAGTGTAGGTGCGTATCTTGCTACGTCTGTGCAGTGTAAGGTGGGTGTCATTTCACGTCTGTGCAATGTAAGGTAGGTGTCTGAACACGTCTGTGCAATGTAAGGTGGGTGTCTGAACACGTCTGTACGGTGTATGGTGAGAGTCTGAACAGTAAAGTCTTAGACAGCCACGGTCAAAGACGCTCTGTTCCACAAGGCTATTACTCGCTCCCATTCCATTCCTCATCCTCATTTCTGACATAGACAGAGATGTAAATCATAGACTCCGTGTCTTCCTTTGCGGATGACACCCGCATTACCATGGCAGTGAACTCCATCGAAGACAGTCAGGATGATAACAGAATTCCCACTCTAGACAGCATACTCACCAATATTCAAAAGTCTAAAACTACTCACCGTAGAAAACATTCATACCTATTCATGTGCCTACTACATACATAAACCCTACTGCTCTGATATAAACCCTCCGCTCAAAGTCTCCTCACCAACTTTAATAGGACCCATGACCATAACACAAGACACAGATCTTTTGATATACTAGTCCATATCAACCTATGCAAAATTCTATGCACATAAGGATTTCAGAATCTGGAATTCATTGCCAGTAAATAAGATAACCTTGTCTGAAAGCCAATTTAAGACTCTTCTCAAAACAACCTACTCACCCTAAACTAAATGCTCATACTGTAAACTATTTTAAAAAATGCTCAATGTTATTTTCCTTAAGGATAATCTCAATTTTATATTACCATCCTCAAAGCACTTACAGTACAATTTAATATCGTCATATTGTCATTTTTAACAGGATAATATAATCATACTGTAATTTGAAATAAAATATATAACTAGAATAACTCAATCAATTTCTCTAGTATTATGTACATAGGCTATAAGTCATTAGATTAGCTGCCCTAATGCCATGCCATGTCAGTGGCTCTCCCTTGCACTTCAGTTTATAATTGTAACTACCAATTTATATATGTAACTGCAAAAAAAAAAAAAATTACTTTACACCGCAAGACTCCAAGCGGACATCAACCAAATCTTCCGTCAGGCCACTCCAAACAATATGAAGTTCAACGAGGAGAAATTTCAACTACTCAGATATGGAAAACTGAGGAGTAAAAATGTATCAGGTATACGACAAATTCTGACCATACAATAGAGTGAAAAAAATGTGAAGGACCTGGGACTGATAATGTCAGAGATCTCGCCTTCAAGATACAACAATCTACCTCATCTAGGGAAAATGATGGGATGGATAAGCTAGGGAACCTTCAAATCTAGGGAATCCAAGCCCATATTCTCTTCAAATCGCTTGTTCTCTCTAGGCTGGAATACTGCTGTACACTAACAGCTCCCTTCAAGGCTGGAGACATTGCGAACCTGAAAGAGCGTTCAAAGAACTTTAACGGCACATAAAGTACGATAAGGCACCTAAATTACTGGAACGGTTGAAGGTCCTTGATCTGTATTCCCTGGAATGCAGACAGGGAATACATGATGTAAATACATGGAAGGTCCTGGAGGATTGATGCCAAACCTGCACACACGAAAATCACTCCTATGAAAGCAAAAGGACTCGGCAGGAGATGCAACATTCCATCGATGAAAAAGCAGGGCGCCATGAGTACACTGAGGAACAACTACCATAAGTGTCGGGGCCCAAATAATCAACTGCTCCCAACGCTGTAAGAGGATTATATTATAGACCCTGGCTGTCTTCAAGGCACTGGACACGCACGTAAGTCAGTACCTGACCAACCGGACTGTGGTTCGTACGTCAGTTTGCGTGCTGCCAGCAGTAACCAGCCTGAGTAACGGCCTGGTTGATCAGACCCTGATCCACCATGAGGCCTGGTCTCCGGACCGGGCAGCGGGGAGCTGAACACGTCTGTGCCTCAAAAGAATGGTATCTGGTACGTCTGGCACAGTGTAAGGTGGGTGTCTGAACACGTCTGTACGGTGTAATTTGAGTATCTGAACACGTCTGTACGGTGTTAGGTGGGTGCCTGAAAACGTCTGAGGTGTAATTTGATTGTCTGAACGTCTGTAGAGGTTAAGGTGGGTGCCTGAACACGAATGTGCAGTGTAAGGTGGTGCCTGAACACGTATGTACAGTTTAAGGTACGTATCTGAACACGTTTGTACAGTGTAACTAGCGTGTCTGAACACGTCTGTGCCTCGTAAGGATGGTGTATGAACACGTCTGTACGGTGTAAGGTGGATGTCTGAACACGCCTGTGCGGGTAACGTGGATTTCCGAACACGTCTGTGGAATGTAAGGTGCGTGTCTGAACACGTCTTTACGGTGTAAGTAGCGTGTCTGAACACTTGTGAACGGTGTAAGGTGCGTGTTTGAACACTTCTGGACGGTGTAATGTGGGTGCCTGAACACATGTGGTAAGGGTAAGGTCGGTGTCTGAACACGTCTGTGCCGAATAAGGTTAGTGTCTGAACATGTCTGTACGATGTAAGATTGGTGCCTGAACACGTTTGTACAGTGTAAGGTGGGAGTTTGAACACATCTGTACAGTGTAAGTGGAGTTTCCGAACACGTCTGTGCAGTGTAATTTGGAATGTCTGAACACGTCTGCCAGTGCAGTCTAAGGTGGGTGTCTGAACACGTCTGTGCAGTCTAGGTGGGTGCCGGAACACGTCTGTATAGTGCAAGGTGGGTGCACGAACACTTCTGTAAAGTGTGGAGTTTGTCTTGAACGTCTGTGCCTCATGAGTTGGTGTCTGCACACGTCTGTACAGTGTAATATGGGTGTCTGAACACGTGTACGAGTATGTTTGAGTGTCTGAACACGACTGTGCAGTGTAAGGTGGGTGTCTGAACACATCTGTGCAGTGTAGGATGCGTGTTTGATTATACCTACAGTGCTTCGAAGTAGAGTAGAGTAGGGTATTGAATGTTTATAGGTGGGTTGGAATTTTATAAATTAGACGGTTTGAGTGCTTCCCAGGCACCATTTGCATTCAAAGTACATTAGAATCTCTCTTGAAGGTATCTTTAATACCTTCTGGATCGTATCATTACTACCTTACAAGTACTGCTTCCCCATCGACGCAGATGTGTAGATGGTATTTAGGTTGGTGAAAATTCAAGGTTTTCATTATTCCAATTCAATTAACACCTGTGATAGTTCAAAGTGATGAATTCTGTGTATGTATGTGTGAAGGTGTATGTTAAGTGAAATTTGTTCACGTCGGACTTTCTGGACTTCAGGTCACGTGGTCCGTCTATCCAAGGAATTCTTCTTCCTGCTAGCTGCTGCTCAGGTCTTCGGACTAACCCGGATCTACACCAGGATGAAAAATTTCTGTTGTAAACACGTGTTGTTACTACTCACATAGGAACTTTCCTTCTAATTTTCGTCAAACTGACTTATTAAAACAATGTTGTTCAAGATTAACATTTATAAAATTTCAATCATAGATATGTACATGAATAGTCTTGTTTGAATACCTACATACAGTCTTATGAGAGTAGATGATTTTATAGGTGGGTTGAATTTTATATTAGAGGTTTGATCTTCAGGAACCATTTTCATTTCAATACATTGAATCTCCTTGAGGTATCCTATGCCTTCTGGATTATCATCATACACATGTACCATTACATACCTTCCTCACTGCTCGACAACAGTGTGGATAGTGGTTTTAGTTGGAATTTGAAAATTGCATAATTACGGTGTTTTCCATTAGGAATTATTTTCCTCCAATTCAAATTCATTAAGAAACACCTGATGAAGGCACTAGTTCACCAAAAGTGATGCAGCAATTCTGTGTATGTATGTGTGAAGGTGTATGTTAAGTGCTTGAAAGTTTTTGTTCAATACGTCGAGACTTTCTGGGAACCTTCAGGTCACCGCCAGTGGGCTCCCCTATCCCAAGGTAAATTTCTTCCTTCCCTGCAGTAGCTGCTGCAGCATCTGAGGTCTTCAGGACTACGCCGAGCGGACCCCAGATGCTAAACCAACTCCAGGATGAAGAAGTATTTCTGTGTGTGCTTTTAAACACAGTGTTGTTTTTGGAAAAGCTCAACACTTCTAACTACAAGTGACCTTAGGACATTTCCTTCTAATTTTCAGAGTGCTAAAAACGTGAACCTTTTATTAAAAAAAACAATGTTTTGTTCAAGAAACGAAACCTAAACATTTATAAAATGTTGTACACAAAATCTAGTAATAGACTATGTATACCCACTGAATAGGTCTTAGCTATTTGAAGATATACTACATATACCTACAGTGCTTCAGTAGAGTAAGTAGGTATTGAATGTTTATAGGTGGGTTGGAATTTTATAAATTAGACGGTTTGAGTGCTTCCAAGGACACCATTTTTGCATTTCAAAAGTACATTAGGAATCTCCTCTTGAAGGTATCTCTTAATGACCTTCTGGATCGTATCATCATACTACATGTCCATTACAAGTACTGCTTCCTCCACTGCCTCGACGCAGACATGTGTAGGATATGAGTATTTTAGGTTGGAATTTAGAAAATTGCACAATTACGGTGCTTTTCATTAGGAATTATTTTCCTCAATTCAAAATTCATTAAGAAACACCTGATGAAGGCACTAGTTCACCAAAAGTGATGCAGCAATTCTGTGTGTATGTATGTGTGAAGGTGTATGTTAATGCTTGAAGTTTTTTGTTCAATACGTCGAGACTTTCTGGGAACCTTAGGTCACCGCCAGTGGGCTCCCCGCTATCCCAAGTAAATTTCTTCCTTCCCTGCGTAGCTGCTGCAGCATCTGAGGTCTTCAGGACTACGGAGCGGACCGAGATGCTAAACCAACTCCCAGGATAAGAAGATTTCTGTGTGTGTTTAAACACAGTGTTGTTTTGAAAGCTGAACACTTCTAACTACAAGTGACCTAGGAACATTTCCTTCTAATTTTCAGAGTGCTAAAAAACGTGACCTTTTATTAAAAAACAATGTTTTGTTCAAGAAACGAAACCTTAAACATTTATGAAAATTTGTACACAAATCTATAATGACTATGATACCACTGAATAGGTCTTAGCTATTTTGAAGATATCCTCTATACCTACAGTGCTTCGAAGTAGAGTAGAGTAGGGTATTGAATGTTTATAGGTGGGTTGGAATTTTATTAATTAGACGGTTTGAGTGCTTCCCAGGGGACACCATTTTTTTGCATTTCCAAAAGTACATTAGGAATCTCCTCTTGAAGGTATCTCTTAATGACCTTCTGGATCGTATCATCATCACTACATGTACCATTACAAGTACTGCTTCCTCCACTGCCTCGACGCAGACATGTGTAGGATAGTGAGTATTTTTAGGTTGGAATTTAGAAAATTGCACAATTACGGTGCAATTATGGTGTTTTCCATTAGGAATTATTTTCCTCCAATTCAAAAAGTTCATTAAGAAACACCTGATGAAGGCACTAGTTCACCAAAAGTGATGCAGCAATTCTGTGTGTATGTATGTGTGAAGGTGTATGTTAAGTGCTTGAAAGTGTTTTTGTTCAATACGTCGAGACTTTCCTGGGGAACCTTCAGGTCACCGCCGAGTGGGCTCCCCACGTCTATCCCAAGGTAAATTTCTTCCTTCCCCTGCAGTAGCTGCTGCAGCATCTGAGGGTCTTCAGGACTACGCCGAGCGGACCCCAAGATGCTAACACCAACTCCCAGGATGAAGAAGTATTTCTGTGTGTGCTTTTAAGCACATTGTTGTTTTTGGAAAAGCTGCAACACTTCTAACTACAAATGAACTTAGAGGAACATTTCCTTCTGAATTTTCAGAGTGCTACAAAGCGAAAACCTTTCATACAAAAAAGAAAATGTTTTTGTTTAAAAAACGAAACTTTGAACATTTTTGAAAATGTTGTACACAAAATATCTAGTAATAGACTATGTATACCCAATGAGTGAGGAGCTCCTAGCTATTTTGAATATATACCTACAGTCTACCTGGAGTCTACCTGGAGAGAATTCCAGGGGTCAACGCCCCCGCGGCCCGGTCTGTGACCAGGCCTCTTGTTGGACCAGAGCCTGATCAACCAGGCTGTTACTGCTGGCCGCACGCAGTCAAACGTACGAACCACAGCCCGGCTGATCAGGTACCGACTTGAGGTGCCTGTCCAGTGCCTGCTTGAAGACAGCCAGGGGCTTGTTGGTAATCCCCCTGATGTATGCTGGGAGGCAGTTGAACAATCTTGGGCCCCTCACACTTATTGTGTTGTCCCTCAACGTGCTAGTGGCACCCCTGCTCTTCATTGGGGGAATGTTACATCGCCTGCCGAGTCTTTTGCTTTCGTAGGGAGTGATTTTTGTGTGCAAGTTTGGTACTAAGCCCTCGAGAATTTTCCATGTGTATATAATAATGTATCTCTCCCGCCTGCGTTCTAGAGAGTACAGGTTTAGGAACTTCAAGCGTTCCCAGTAGTTGAGGTGGTTTACCGCACTTATGCGTGAGGTGAAGGTTCTCTGCACATTTTCAAGGTCAGCAATTTCACCCGCCTTGAAAGGTGCAGTTAGTGTGCAGCAATATTCCAGCCTAGATAGAACAAGCGATCTGTAAAGTGTCAACATGGGCTTGGCATCCCTGGTTTTGAAGGTTCTCATTATCCATCCTGTCATTTTTCGAGCAGAAAAATGACAGGATGGATAATGAAAATGTTGTACACAAAATATCTAGTAATAGACTATGTATACCCAATGAGTGAGGAGCTCCTAGCTATTTTGAATAGGGTAGGGTATTGAGTAGGGTATTGAATGTTTTTAGGTAAGTTTGAATTTTATAAATTAGATGGTTAGGGTGCTTCCCATGGGACACCACTTTTTTGCATTTCCAGAAGAACATTAGGAATCTCCTCTTGAAGGTATCTCTTAATGACCTTCTGGATCGTATCATCATCTCTACATGTACAATTAGAAGCACTGCTTCGAAGCAGAGGTGTGAAGGATAGTGTGTATTTTTATGTTGGAATTTTGAAAATTACACAATTACGGTGTTTTCCATTGGGAATTGTTTTCCTCCAATTCCGAAGGTTCATTAAGAAACACCTGATGAAGGCACTAGTTTAAGGAAAGTGATTCAGTAATTCTGTGTGTATGTATGAAGGTGTATGTTAAGTGCTTGAAATTTTTTTTGTTCAATACGTCGAGACTTTCCTGGGAAACGTTCAGGTCACCGCCGAGTAGGCTCCCCACATCTATCCCAAGGTAAATTTCCTCCTTTCCCTGCAGTAGCTGCTGAAGGATCTGAGGGTCTTCAGGTCTATGCCGAGCAGACCAGGATGAAGAATTATTTCTATGTGTGCTTTTAAACAGTGTTTTATTTGGAAAAGCTACAGCACTTCGTACCACAAGTGACCTTAGCTGAACATTTCCGAAAGAATTATCAGTGCTACTTGGGGAGAACCTTTCATACAAGAAAAAAAAAATGTTTTTGTTTAAAAAACAAAACATTGTTGAACATTTATGACAGTGCTATATTCATAATCTTTAGTAATAGACTATATATACCCACACACAAATTGATGATCACTTGAGGTATGGGTTACAGCGATATCTAGAAAATCAGTTAAGGGTTTATAATGAGAAAGGGGCAGGAAATTATCAGCAGAAGGTAGGTGGATTACGGCAACAATTACGGGATATACAGAATGATAGGTTTCAGGGGCTTCGTATTAAAGGGAAGGTAGACGAGGTGCTTTGGGGGAATAAGCCGTCTGTCACTTTCTTACGGGCCTTTCAAAAACATAGGGTTGGGATGACAATTTTATCAATGAAAGTGCATGAGGGATCGGGCATATGAGGAGGGACAAAGGTTAGGGTCGACGGAGAGTTATTTTTTATTAACACATCGGCCGATTCCCACCAAGGCAGGGTGGCCCGAAAAGAAAAACTTTCATCATTATTCACTCCATCACTGTCTTGCCAGAGGGTGCTTTACACTACAGTTATAAAACTGCAACATTAACACCCCTCCTTCAGAGTGCAGACACTGTACTTCCCATCTCCAGGACTCAAGTCCGGCCTGCTGGTTTCCTGAATCTCTTCATAAATGTTACTTTGCTCATACTCCAACAGCACGTCAAGTATTAAAAACCATTTGTCTCCATTCACTCCTATCAAATGCGCTCACACATGCTGGAAGTCCAAGCCCCTCGCACACAAAACCTCCTTTACCCCCTACCTCCAACCTTTCCTAGGCCGACCCCTACCCCGCCTTCCCTCCACTACAGATTTATACACTCGACGGAGAGTATAGGCTGTTATGTTGACGAGTGGTTTCAGCAATATTGGTCAAAAGGGCAGGAGTAGGAAGGGATAGGGAGGCAATTTTAGGGCGTATAAGTAATGGACTGGAGGAGAGTGATAGAATGTGTTTGGATGGGGCTATTACAGAGGAGGAGGGGGGAGGCCATTCAGGGGATGAAGGTAAAGAAGGCACCGGGGATAGACGGCATCCCAAGTGATTTTTATATCAGACACTGGAATGTATTGCGTGAGGGCTTCACAAGGGTTTTTAATGGGATGAAAGATAAGGGAAGTATGGGTGGAGACCAGAATATTGGAGTTGTGGTGCTTGTGCCTAAGGGCCGGGATGCGGACACAATAAAAATTATCGTGCGATTACCCTTTTATGCGCCGATTACAAGATCTTTTCGCAAATATTAGGATAAAAAGGTTCTTGGGAGGGTGATAGACGGAGACAATGTGGGATACCAGGAAGAAGTGTTCGAATGAGTCACTGTAGGATAAGAGAGTTAGTAGAGAAGGCATCAGGGGGCGTCCTTACGGTTGATTGGCAAGATGCATATGACAGTCCTGTTTGCATATGTGCAGGGCCCCTTTATGGGTTAGTAAGGGAGGGAGTAAGGGGAGGGGAAACGGGGACTGGTATTGAACCAGGAATAACTGGATACGTGGACGATACAACGATCCTAGTTGGAAATGATGAGGATTGAGGAATGTTGGCAAAATAATAGGAGTGTTTGGTAGGGCGACTGGATTAGGGGTTAATAAAGTTAAGTCCAAGGTATTGGAGGTAGGAACGTGGGTAGGAGGGGAATTGGGGTTAAAATATGGATGGACAATAATCGATGAGATTAAAATATGTGGTATCATATTTTGCGGTGACTTTGGTAGGGCGAGAGTAGAAAATACCGGGACGGTGGTGGGGGCAGCGCTGCGAAGGATGCAAGGTTGGAAACCAGGGGATGTAACATTGTTGCAACAGGTGGTGGTTGTCAATGCCTTAATTTACAGCAAACTGTGGTTTGTAGCGGCAATGTATCCCTTAGTGGACAAGAAAGTGGTGGCTTTGCAAACGAGAGTGTTAAGGTATGTTTGGAGATTTAGAAGACATTGGTTATCGAAAGAGTCTATTTCAGGCCCCCAAAAATACACTTCCACAAGCACTTACAATATTATACTTACATAATTTTACGATTTCCGGGGTGTTCGTTACTTGGGGGACCACTGTATATACATATAGCTCTTGTTCTTCTTTATTTCCTCTATTGGTCATGATGTCACAGTGTGATGGTGTAATGGGTTTATTGCCGGTAAAGAAGATGGTCATAGGTATGTATGTGAAACAGAGTTATCTGGGGGAAGCAGGTGTGAAAGAATGTAGGATAGGAAAAGTCATGTCAGAAGTACGTAGATGGTGGGGAGGGAAGGATTTACATTTGTGTGAGGACATTATGCGAGAGATGCTTGTTGCTCAGGAACCTTCCACATTAAAGGTGGGCCGCCTGGCACGGTTGGGACAGATGCAACACAGTTGTCCTCAAAGATTTATGTTAAGTTCTACCATGAATTAAGGAAAGATCCTGGACTTCACCTTACCAAACACACAAAGCAAATGCGATAGTAATTATGGACAAGGTAGATTATAGGGGGAAAATGAACATGTTATTAGAAGCCGGGGGGGGGAACTTAGGTGCCCCTAAAGTCACTAATACCTGGACACTCCACCATAGTGGCGGTAGCCTAACGTGATTCTGGCAAGGTGTAAGAATAAGGGTGGGAGGCGAGCAGTAACAGTTAGGGCGATCAAAATGTGTGATGGGTGAGGGGGATGTATTAGCAACAGTTAGGTGGATCATAAGGTGTTGGGGAGTAGTGTTGGAGGTGGTGGTGTTGGTGGGTGTGCGCGAGCAGCCCAGCCGGAACACGACGTTGATAACTCCCCACCAGCACGGCTTCCGGCCCTCCCTCTTGCCTCTCTCCTCTCCCACCATGCCCACCTATCCCACATCCTCTTCTGATACCCACTTATCCCACATCTTACCCTCCTATCTCCCACCTCCCACTTATCCCACATCTTGCTCTCCTATCTCCCACCTCCCCACCTACTCTACCATCCCTCACCTATTCTACTTCCAGCTTCCACCTACATGGAAAAACAAACCAGTTCACACCGAGGTTGTCTGCTGACAATCACCACCCACTATCTGAATTAAGGACGGTCATTTATTATTTATTTGTATGAGGATAGAAAAGCAGAAGGATCTCTCCCACCCTCCATCCCCTCCAGCCACTGCCAGCATAAAAACAGGAAGAAAACATTCCATGCTATAGATATGCGTCATTTGAATTGTGATGTCTGCTCATGGCCAGAGAGCCTGGCCCAGGGCCGACCTCCACCAGTACAAAAACTCTCGAAAGTAAAAAAAAGCTTATAAAAGGTACAGGTATATCAAAGGATCACTGTCTGGCTCAAGGCAGGGCTCTGTACATCGAGGGGCTCTAGGGACTCGTCAAAGGTATATATGGTGGGGAATATGTGTGGGTGTACTCGTCTATTTGTGATTACAGGGGTCGATTCACAGCTCCCGACCCCGCCTCTTCGCTGATCATTACTAGGTCCACACTCTCCGTTTCAAGAGCTTTATCGTACTTCTTCTTAAAGCTGTGTATGGATCCTGTCTCCAACTATATCACTCTCCGGTTTGTTCCACTTTCTGACATGTGTTGTCCAAGGCTGTGTGTGTGTGTGTGTGTGTGTGTGTATTGGGATGAATTTTGAGATTATCTCTGTTTATCACTGTTGTGTCCGAAGCTCCTGGGTTGTGACTTGAAAAATATCTGGTACTTCATGCCTGTGACTGGTTTCGAGGGTGGTTCTACCTCTACAGACGGGCCCGGGGCTAGACTGAATACCTGGTTAACCAGGCTGTTGCTGCTAGTGGCCCTTCTCTCCTATGTTCCTCAGCCTGTATATATCACCCCTGTACAACCATTGAGATTGTAATCCCTGTTTTAGGGATTACAATATTTTGTCTGGCGGTGAAAAGGTTACTTCAACCTTATTAAGGGCTCTATTGTAGTAGATAGGCTTCAAACCCCATTAACCAACTAACCATTAATCACAACTATTTCAGCTCCTGGCACTCCCTTAGCCATGTTGGACACTGGTGTGGCCAGGACCTGTGAGTGTGGCCAGATCCTACAGGTGTGGTCAGGGCCTGCAGGAGTGACCTCGACCTGCAGGAGTAACCGCGACCTGCAGGTGTGGCCAGAACCTGTGAGTGTGGCCAGATCCTACAGGTGTGGTCAGGGCCTGCAGGAGTGACCTCGAGCTGCAGGAGTGACATCGACCTACAGGTGTGGCCAGAACCTGTGAGTGTGGTCAGGACCGTGAGTGTGGCCAGATCCTACAGGTGTGGCTAGGACCTACGGGTGTGGCCAGGACCTGCAAGAATGACCGTCTACACACACTCGCCCTTGGCTATAAGCATATTGAATGGCCAGAATTATTCCCATTTAACCATACCCATACCCACATGACAATCACAATCATTGACCCCATACACACGTCACCATTAGACCAATTCATTTCCATAACCACATCACCATTACAACCATTGACCTCATACCTACGCCACCACTGGACCCAGTCATTATGATGACTCTTGATTAATGTGCAAGAGTTGGGCAGCTTTGTTGAGGCGTTTCGCCCACACAGTGGACTTCTTCAGTCGGATGCAACGGGAGAAGAAGTAATGAAATGAAGATGATGTACTTGAGGTGGTGAGTCCCTCAGCCTGGAGAAGAGTTCAGTTCCATGGTCTGGGACGGTATGAGGCTGAAGCATGAGAACGGGGTCTTAAATACTGCCCAGGTGAGGTGGAAGACGCTGCAGGGGCCGGGGTTCACTAGTAGAGTAACACTATTCCTCCAAGGTTGATGGACTGATTACATCAGTGTCATTTCACTACTACACCTGCTGCCTCTGTGTTTGACTGAAGAGGCCTGCTGTGTGGGCGAAACGTCTCAACAGTAAAAATGCCCAACTGTTGGACGGAGTGTCTTAATCATCAACTTGTTGATGATTACGAGCCTGGCCCATGGCCGGGCTCCGGGAGTGGTGAAGCTCTCGGAACTCTTCGAAGGTATATCAAAGGTAAAGGTATTATATCATCTTCAACATGGCATGGTAACTACAGCCCACCTGCCCTGGCACACACTATCTCGCAATGATTGTTTTTTCTACAGCTGCTCAGCCACAGCTTTGCCGCATTTGTTGAGGTCTTTAGTAGTGGTGGTGGTTATAATATAACCCGGCTAGTGTAACTTGTGGAGGCGGCCCGCGTATCATCTGGCTATTACTCAGTGCTAAGAAAGTGTCAGGGAGGAGGAGGAGGGTTTAAGAGGTGTTGATGCTTGGAGAGAGACTTCTGAACGACCTATTTGTGGGTACAACTGAGAAGAGTGTCTTGTCGTGGCACTCAGCACATGGAGGATCAAGCCTCCACCACCACGTCTTGCTTTGAATGACCCACAAAGGTTTAGCGGTTAGCAGGAATCATTGTCATTACCTTATAATATACACATGAAAGATGTTTGTGGGTCTAGTCCCAAGTCTACACAACACCATAACAATGTGTACATAAATGGTAGACAATACCGACAAGATGAAGAATTAGACACGTGTGCAACATCTGGGTGTCTTTATTTGTAGACGTTTCGCCCTCCAGTGGCTTTATCAATACAAGGACACAGTGTGAAGAATTATATACAAAAGATGAGGTAATGAGTCCCTCAGCCTTGGGTTGGTGACCAGCACCGTAGTCTTGAAGGAACTAATCGAACTAGTTTTTTCCTGTCCTATACATGTTTGTCGACAGGTATAGGACGTGTAGTCGACAGGTATAGGACGTGTAGTCGACAGGTATAGGACGTGTAGTCGACAGGTATAGGACGTGTAGTCGACAGGTATAGGACGTGTAGTCGACAGGTATAGGACGTGTAGTCGACATGAAAGGTGTTCGGAGGTCAACGCCCCATGAGAAGCTGCGGACACCATAAGATTATCAGTACCCATGGTCCAAGACTTTGAACATTAGATATCAGAAATATTGCCAGAACACCGAGACGTTTTCAAGAGGAAACTGGATGTGGGAGCCAGCTGGCCGCCAGCAGCAACAGCCTGATAGACGAGGCAAGCAGTAGTCAACCCTGGACCAGGACCGGGTTGAGAAAAATTCTGTAAGCCCATGAAAGGTATACCTCTGACAGGTGCCATTTCAACCAGCCTGTGGTGGATATGTGGGCCGGGGCCGCCACCAGCAACAGCCTGGTTGGACAAGGCAGTCGCCAGAAAAGACTGTACTGCAAGGCTAGAAGAATTGTCGAAACCGGTGACAGGTATATCACAGGAGAGACGTAGAATGAGGGAGATATCATCGAGGGGGTACAAGTGGATGATGGGCATAAACAAAGGAGATATTAATAAAATACTGAGGATATCGAACCAAGTAAGAACCAGAAATAACGGATTTAAATTGATAAATTTAGATTTAGAAAGGACATAGGCAGTACTGGTTTGAACAGAGTTGTAGATGCGTGGAACAATCTTCCGATTAGGGTGATAGAGGCTAGACCTTGGGTGGCTTTAAAAGAGATTGGACAAATATATGAGTGGGAAGGGCTGGGTTTGATTAGTGTCGAGAGTACAGAGTAAATTTAGGTAGTGGTGGTTTTGATAAGGACCTGCCTTGTATGGGCCAGTAGGCCTTCTGCAGTGTTCCTCCATTCTTATGTTCTTATGTTCTTAAGGACAGGGGCGGGGGGGTTTTGGGGAAAGTAGGAGAGGGTTGGTGAAATTGCTTTGGTGCCCAAAAAACTAGAGGACAAAGGGGGGTTGGGGGGACATGATAACGAAATAAAATACTGCAAGGAATATATAAGGTGGGAAAAGGCGATGTTCCAAAAGATGGGACACAGAAACAAGGGGGCACAGTTGGGGTTTTAAAAAAACCCCATGAGTCAA
>WNWK01039217.1:0-17556 GCA_009830355.1 Cherax destructor
TATGAGAATATAGAGATCAAATAAAAGGGAACATTACTAGAATATGGGAGAATAGACGGTAGCGGTCTATTCTCTTGGGAGTATTCTGCCACCACCTGCTATTTTAATAGTGGAAGGGATAAAAGAAACGATAGTCATAGGAGAAGGGAGAAAACCAAAGAGTTTGGGTTAGAGCAGGAGAAAACCCAGTGAGAAATAATACAGGATAGTTAAAACAAGATAGGGGTCCTGATAAGTACTGGCTCTTAGGGTAGCATGGCCTAAAAACACGAGCAGTAGGCACCTTATCAGGGGCTTGACTCTCCACAGAAAAATGATAACATAAGAACATAAGAAAGGAGGAACATTGCAGCAGGCCATTTGGCCCATACTAGGCAGGTCCTTCACAATCCGTCCCACTAACAGAACACTTGCTCAGTCCAATTTTCAATGCTACCCAAGTAATAAGCTTTGACAATTCCATTCACTCATTTGCGAGTCCCACTCAAATCCAACCCCTCTCACTCATGAATTTATCCAACCTAAATTTAAAACTACCCAAGGTCCTTGCTTCAATAACCCTACTAGGCAGACTGTTCCACTCATCAACTACCCTATTTCCAAACCAATACTTTCCTATATCCTTTCTAAATCTAAACTTATCTAACTTGAATCCATTATTGCGGGTTCTCTCTTGGAGAGATATCCTCAAGACCTTATTTATATCCCCTTTGTTAATACCCATTTTCCACTTGTATACCTCGATCATGTCTCCCCTCATTCTACGTCTTACAAGTGAATGTAATTTAAGGGTCTTCAATCTTTCTTTGTAAGGAAGATTTCTAATGCTATGTATTAATTTAGTCATTCTACGCTGAATGTTTTCTAACGAATTTATATCCATTCTGTAATATGGAGACCAAAACTGAACCGCGTAATCAAGGTGAGGCCTTACTAATGATGTATAAAGCTGTAATATAACCTCTGGACTTCTGTTGCTAACACTTCTTGATATAAATCCCAGTAATCTATTTGCCTTATTACGTACGCTTAGGCATTGCTGTCTTGGTTTAAGGTTGCTGCTTACCATCACCCCCAAGTCCTTCTCACAATCTGTATGGCTAAGTTCTACGTTATTTAACTTATAAGTGCTTGGGTTATGGACACTCCCGAGCTTCAGAACCTTGCATTTATCTACATTGAACTGCATCTGCCACTTTTCTGACCACGAATTAAGTTAAATATGCGATAAATTTATTACGGTCAAACTGGCAAAAGTCTTGAACTAAGATTAAAACAACATAAATATAGCATTAGAACTGGACAAGATTCTAATGCTCTATTTATTCATGTGAGAGATTTTAACCATCCAATTGATTTTCAAAATGCTGAGAAAGTTGTATCAAGCAAGTCCATGGTTGAGAGGAATATAATAGAATTATGTTTTATTAAAAGTAGTTTTGAAAAAATTATGAATATTTCTTTTGGTTTATATAAATTTTTATTCATTTATAATTAATACAATTTGGGATGAATTTAATGATAAATTGGACTAATCTTAATTCTTGGGAAGAGTTTCAGGTCCTCTTCACAGAGACGGGCGATGTTACGCTACTTTGAGGTGTGGTCTTTGTTAGTATAATGTGACTGTGAGGTGTAGTGTTGCCCCTTTATAAGCCTTCTTGTTGTTTTCTTTTATAGTTCCTTGATATGTTAGTAGTCACGAAAGCGCTTGGAATTCTTCTATTTTTTCATAGTGGTTGTCTTGCATATTTTGATATCACCTGTTTTCTGTGATCTTTTTGCATATATATATATATATATATATATATATATATATATATATATATATATATATATATATATATATATATATATATATATATATATATATATATATATATATATATATATATATATATATATAACCGGCAGGCCGGACTTGAGTTCTGGAGATGGGAAGTACAGTGCCGGCACTCTGAAGGAGGGGTGTTAATGTTGCAGTTTTATAACTGTAGTGTAAAGCACCCTTCTGGCAAGACAGTGATGGAGTGAATGATGATGAAAGTTTTTCTTTTCGGCCACCCTGCCTTGGTGGGAATCGGCCGATGTGTTAATAAAAAAATAAAAAAATATATATATATATATATATATATATATATATATATATATATATATATATATATATTTTCAACAAGTCGGCCGTCTCCCACCGAGGCAGGGTGACCCAAAAGAAAGAAAATCCCAAAAAAGGAAAAACTTTCATCATCGACAACTGGGACCTCTTCTATGGCAGAAATGACATGTATGCCAGGGATGGGGTTCACTTATCCAGGTCTGGGGTGGGGGCACTGGCAACTGCAGTGGAGGGAGCTGTTAGGGCTTTAAATTAGAAATAGTTAGTGGTATGGGTTTTGGGGGGGAAAACAGAGAAGTCCCAGTGTAGTAATATTATAAGTTGTAGGAGAACTAGTAATAGGCAGAATAAGGTGGATAGTGGAAAGCTAGTGACACTAGATGACAAGGACAGTAATAGGTATAGTGGAAAAACAGAGATGAGCAGGAAGGGTAAAGAGAAAGGAGGGTCTCTAAATATATATTACACCAATAGTCGTAGTGCTAGGAATAAGATGGACGAGTTGAGATTAGTTGCAAGTACGGGTAATATTGATGTTTTTGCAATAACTGAGACATGGTTTAATATGAAAAATCGGGACTTGCCTGCCGAATGTCACATTCAGGGTTTTAAATTGTTCCAAGTAGACAGAAGTATAGGGAAAGGGGGTGGGGTGGCACTCTATGTCCGTGATCATTTAAATTGTTGCATAAAAACGGGTATAAAGTCTGAATTAACACATACAGAGTCTGTCTGGATAGAATTTTCAGAGGGGTGTGAAAAATTGATTTTAGGCGTGATTTACCGTCCTCCAAACTTAGATAGGGAACAAGGGAGACTACTTTGGGAGGAAATTGTTAAGGCCACAAGACACGATAACGTAGTAATTCTAGGGGACTTTAACTTTAGTCAGATTGATTGGAATTTCATGACAGGGAATTTAGAATCTAACGACTTTTTAGAAGTAGTTCAGGATTGCTTTTTGAAGCAGTTTGTAACAGAACCTACAAGGGGAAATAACCTACTTGACTTGGTTCTGGCAAGCAAGGAAACCCTTGTTAATAATTTAGAAATTACAGAGGAACTCGGTTCAAGCGACCACAAGTCAATTACCTTTAGCATTGAATGGATGTATGATAGTAGGGATAATTCAGTAATGGTCCCAGATTTTCGCTTAGCAGATTATAATGGACTTAGAGAACACTTATCAACTGTGGACTGGGGTGAAGAAGAGAGGTATCAATATGACAGTTTTCTTAACACTATACAGGCTGCCCAAAGAACATTTATCTCGTATATATAAATTAGATCAAGTAGAAATGACCCAAAATGGATGAATAATAGGCTCAAATATCTTTTAGGGCAGAAGAAAGGAATTTATAGGCGCATAAAAAGAGGTGAGGGTCATCTTATAAATCAGTATTCTGACATTAAGAGGGACGTTAAAAAGGGAATAAGAAAAGATAAACGGGACTATGAAATTAAAGTTGCTAGGGATTCAAAAACTAACCCAAAATTTTTTCCAGGTTTATAGAACAAAAGTTAGGGATAAGATAGGTCCCTTAAAAATAACTTTGGGCATCTTACTGACAAGGAGAATGATATGTGCTCTATTTTTAATAATTATTTTCTCTCGGTTTTCACACAGGAAGACATTAATAATATCCCAGAAATTAATTTTTACAGAGGCCCAGAAGAAGATAAATTATGTAATATCACAGTCACTAGCGAAATGATTATGAAACAGCTGGACCGTCTGAAACAAAATAAATCGCCGGGTCCTGATGAGCTTTTGCAAGGGTTCTTAAGGAATGCAAAATGGAACTCTGTGAACCAATATCTAACATTTTTAATTTATCTCTTCAAACAGGTGTAGTGTCTGATATGTGGAAGATGGCTAATGTAATTCCTATTTTTAAAGCAGGGGAAAAGTCACTACCGTCAAACTACCGCCCAATAAGCCTGACCTCAATTGTAGGCAAATTACTAGAGTCAATTATAGCTGATATTATTAGAAGCCATCTAGATAACCATAATTTGATTAATGATACCCAGCATGGATTCACGAGGGCCGTTCCTGCCTATCTAATTTATTAACCTTCTTCAGTAAAGCTTTTGAGGCTGTTGATCACGATAAAGAATTCGATATTGTTTATTTAGACTTTAGTAAGGCTTTTGATAGAGTACCGCACCAGAGACTGTTAAAGCAAGTGGCAGCTCATGGCATTGGGGGAAAAGTGCTGTCATGGATCGAGTCATGGCTCACCAATAGGAAGCAGAGAGTGTGCATAAATGGGGTTAAATCCGAATGGGGACTTGTAACAAGTGGTGTTCCACAGGGATCAGTCTTAGGCCCATTGTTATTTATAATATATATCAATGACCTTGATGAGGGAATTACTAGTGATATGAGCAAATTCGCCGACGACACGAAGATAGGTAGGATAATTGATTCAAACATAGATGTCATAGAACTTCAGGAAGATTTAGACAAACTTAATTCGTGGTCAGAAAAGTGGCAGATGCAGTTCAATGTAGATAAATGCAAGGTTCTGAAGCTCGGGAGTGTCCATAACCCAAGCACTTATAAGTTAAATAACGTAGAACTTAGCCATACAGATTGCGAGAAGGTCTTGGGGGTGATGGTAAGCAGCAACCTTAAACCAAGACAGCAATGCCTAAGCGTACGTAATAAGGCAAATAGATTACTGAGATTTATATCAAGAAGTGTTAGCAACAGAAGTCCAGAGGTTATATTACAGCTTTATACATCATTAGTAAGGCCTCACCTAGATTACGCAGCTCAGTTCTGGTCTCCATATTACAGAATGGACATAAATTCGTTAGAAAACATTCAGCGTAGAATGACTAAATTAATACATAGCATTAGAAATCTTCCTTACGAAGAAAGATTGAAGACCCTAAAATTACATTCACTTGTAAGACGTAGAATGAGGGGAGACATGATCGAGGTATACAAGTGGAAAATGGGTATTAACAAAGGGGATATAAATAAGGTCTTGAGGATATCTCTCCAAGAGAGAACCCGCAATAATGGATTCAAGTTAGATAAGTTTAGATTTAGAAAGGATATAGGAAAGTATTGGTTTGGAAATAGGGTAGTTGATGAGTGGAACAGTCTGCCTAGTAGGGTTATTGAAGCTAGGACCTTGGGTAGTTTCAAATTTAGGTTGGATAAATTCATGAGTGAGAGGGTTGGATTTGAGTGGGACTCGCGCATGAGTGGGTAGAATTGTCAAAGCTTATTTCTTGGGTAGCATTGAAAATTGGGTTGAGCAAATATTCTGTTAGTGGGACGGATTGTGAAGGACCTGCCTAGTATGGGCCAACAGGCCTGCTGCAGTGTTCCTCCTTTCTTATGTTCTTAACACTTTCACCACACTCACACACAATCACTGTCTTTGCAGAGGAGCTCAGATACGACAGCTGAGAAAAGTCCCTCCCAGCTGTCACTATCTCAGACCCCTCCTATAAAGTGCAGGCATTGTACTTCCCATTTCCAGGACTCAAGTCCAACTAAATCAATTAACTGGTTTCCCTGAATCCCTTCACACAATGTTACCCTGCTCACACTCCAACAGATCGTCATGTCCCAAAAACCATTCGTCTCCATTCACTCCTATCTAACACGCTCACACATGCTTGCTGGAAGTCCAAGCCCCTCGCCCACAAAACCTCCTTTACCCCTTCCCTCCAACCTTATCTAGGACGACCCCTACCCCGCCTTCCTTCCCCTACAGATTTATACGCTCTCCAAGTCATTCTACTTTGATCCATTCTCTCTAAATGACCAAACCACCTCAACAACCCCTCTTCAGCCCTCTGACAAATACTTTTAGTAACTCCACACCTTCTCCTAATTTCCACATTCCGAATTTTCTGCATAATATTTACACCACACATTGCCCTTAGACAGGACATCTCCACTGCCTCCAGCCTCCTCCTCGCTGCAGTATTTGCAACCCATGCTTCACACCCATATAAGAGTGTTGGTACCACTATACTTTCGTACATTCCCTTCTTTGCCTCCATGGATAAAGTTTTTTGTCTCCACAGATACCTCAATGCACCACTCACCTTTTTTCCTTCATCAATTCTATGGTTAACCTCATCCTTCATAAACCCATCCGCTGACACATCAACTCCCAAATATCTGAAAACATTTACTTCTTCCATAATCCCTCTCTCCAATGTGATATCCAATTTTTCTTTATTTAAATCGTTTGATTCCCTCATCACCTTACTCTTATCTATGTTCACTTTTAACTTTCTACCTTTACACACTCTCCCAAACTCGTCCACTAACCTTTGCAACTTTTCTTTAGAATCTCCCATAAGCACAGTATCATCAGCAAAAAGTAACTGTGTCAACTCCCATTTTGCATTTAATTCTCCATAATTTAATCCCACCCCTCTCCCCAACACCCTAGCATTTACTTCTTTACAACCCCATCTATAAATATATTAAACAACCATGGTGACATTACACAACCCTGTCTAAGACCTACTTTTACCGGGAAGTAATCTCCCTCTCTCCTACACACCCTAACCTGAGCCTCACTATCCTCATAAAAACGCTTTACAACCTTCAGTAACTTACTACCTATTCCATATACTTGCAACATTTGCCACATTGCTCCCCTATCCACTCTATCATATGCCTTTTCTAAATCCATAAATGCAATAAAAACTTCTCTACCTTTATCTAAATACTGTTCACATATATATATATTGCAAGGATCCTCACATTCACTTCTCTTACAACCCCATCTATAAATATATTGAACAACTACGGTGACATCACACATCCTTCTCTAAGGCCCACTTTTACTGGGAAATAGTCCCCCTCCCTCATACACACTCCAACCTGACCCTCACTATAAAAACTTGTCTTGGGACTGCCTCATTGTAAGCTGCACTCTGGGCAAGCGCTGTTGACAACGACACTCTGAGACGCTTCTCTCAGACTTACAAGTGGCTATGGGACAAATTTCTAGCTAACTGCAGCCGAAAGAATTCCCCACTACATGCACGATTATGAAAGGGTGTAACTTACTTGATGGTGTAGAGTATGTCTCCTAGTCTTCCTAAGCTATAACCCCCCTCCAAACACCATGTGTAGGGAAGAACCTTAATCTGCAAAATTTAAGTGGTATTAGTGTCCTGTATTAACTCAGAATCCCCAGCTCTAGGGTATATCCTCCAAGCAATATCTAAACAGTAAGGGACACTAGCTTCCAGACCTTTACTCAACGATGGGACGCTGGTACCTGCTAAAATGCGTCCGACCACACGAGAGACAAACACCAAAACCTACACACGTTTCCCACAGAAAACTGGCCAGATACTGAGAAGAAAAGAGGTAAGGTCCTACTGTATTGGGTCTGGATGGAGTAAGATATCCACAGTACTTCGGGATATCTCTTCCGGGTCCCCAGGACAGATGTTGGGAGTCATGTGGGGAATGCTGCCCTGGTCACAGCACTTGTTCACTGGTTGAAGTCTGGTCTGGTAAGAACGCAGGTCATGCGTCGTGAGTCTCACACTGCTTGACCTCCGCAAGGGATTGCCATTTCTCTTTGGCCTATATAACCCAATGTTCGTCTATTTGGTCCCTAAACTACCTAAACTAACGTTGCCTCAATAATCATAATATTAGTTACTAACTGTACAAACTTGCCTAGACCTTCCTAGGAGCATAAATCTATGAATTAACATGTATAATCTGTCTACCTCTGCCAACTACTGTTTTTGTTTTGGTTGGGTGTGTGGGTTCATGAACTCCAAGGTCCAAGGCTCCAAACGGCTCATTTACCCTGTGGAAGTTGAGTGACTCAAAAAAGTTTCCACACTCACTACCCTCATAAAAACTCTTCACTGCTTTCAGTAACATTCCTCCTATTCCATTCACCTGCAACATCTGCCACATTGCCCCCCTATCCACCCTATCATATGCCTTTTCCAAATCCATAAATGCCACAAAAATCTCTTTACCCTTATCCAAATACTGTTCACCTATATGTTTCACTGTAAACACTTGGTCTACACACCCCCTACCTTTCCTAAAGCCCCCTTGTTCATCTGCTATCCTACTCTCTGTCTTACTCTTAATTCTTTCAATAATAACTCTACCATACACTTTACCAGGTACACTCAACAGACTTATTCCCCTATAATTTTTGCACTCTCTTTTGTCCCCTTTGCCTTTATACAAAGGAACTATACACGCTCTCTGCCAATCCCTAAGTACCTTACCCTCTTCCAGACCTGACCTGTACTTAGCTCTGTGAAGACGTGTCTTGTGTGCTATCTGTGAATCTGAACAGGATGTCCTCTCTTGAGCTACTCTACCAGCAGGTGAAGGAAGAACTGAGGGTAGCTAAGCTTGAGATACAGTGACTGACTGAGGAAAACAAGAGGATTTGTAGTAATCCTCCTGTTGAGAATCCTCAAGCCAAGAAAGGAACCTGGACACTGGGCTGGAACGCATGGGACAAAGTTAAGGTTCAAGAGAACGGATGGAGAGGTAGAATCACCGAAAATCCAAGTAACTGTTGTGGAAACATCTAACCGATTCTACGTGTTACCCGATGAATGTGAGTTGACTGCTGGGAACATAATGACGAACAACACCAAGGAAGGTAAGAACATTGTTTTTGTTGTGGACAGTCAGATTAGGTACATGGGTAGAGCCTTCTGCTTGAAAAATAGAAGTAGGAGACAGAGGGTTTGCTTTCCTGGGGCTGGGATGGAGGATATTGTTTGCTGTCTGGACGACATCATGAGAGGTAATGGGAGCAATCCTATTATCTGTCTCAGTGCTGGAGGCAACGATGTTGGCAGACGTAGGAGTGAGGACCTGACTAGCAGGTATAGGTCAGCAATACACCTAATTAGGAAGAAGGGTGGGAAACCTGTCATATGTGGTATTTTGCCAAGGAGAGGAGTTGGAAATGAATGGTTGTCCAGAGCAATTGGTGTCAATTGCTGGCTGGACAAATACTGTAAGGAAAATGCAGTAACATTCATTGACAACTGGGACCTCTTGTATGGCAGAAATGACATGCATGCCAGGGATGGGGTTCACTTATCTAGGTCTGGGGTGGGGGCACTGGCAACTGCAGTGGAGGGAGCTGTTAGGGCTTTAAACTAGAAAAAGTTAGTGGTATGGGTTATGGGGGAAAAACAGTGAAGTCCCAGTGTAGTAATATTATGAATTCTAGGAGAATTAGTAATAGGCAGAATAAGGTGGATATTGGAAAGTCAGTGGCACCAGGTGACAAGGACTGTAATAGGTATAGTGGAAAAACAGAAATGAGCAGGAAGGGTAAAGAGAAAGGGGGGTCTTTATATGTATATTTCACTAATAGTCGTAGTGCTAGAAATAAGATGGACGAGTTGAGATTAGTTGCAAGTGCAGGTAATATTGATGTTTTTGCAATAACTGAGACTTTAATGTGAAAAATCGGGACATGCCTGTTGAATGTCACATCCAGGGTTTAAAATTGTTCCAAGTAGACAGAAGTATCAGGAAGGGGGGTCGGGTGGCACTCTATGTCCGTGATCATTTAAATTGTTGCATAAAAACGGGCATAAAGTCTGTAATTTTACATACAGAGTCTGTCTGGATAGAATTTTCAGAGGGGCATGAAAAATTGATTTTAGGCATGATAGATAGGGAACAAGGGAGACTACTCTGGGAGGAAATTGTTAAGGCCACAAGGCACGATAAGGTAGTAATTCTAGGGGACTTTAACTTTAGTCAGATTGATTGGAATTTCTTGATAGGAAATTTAGAATCTAATGACTTTTTAGAGGTAGTTCAGGATTGTTTTTTAAAGCAGTTTATGACAGAACCTACAAGGGCAAATAACCTACTTGACTTGGTTCTGGCAAACAAGGAATCCCTTGTTAATAAATTAGAAATTACAGAAGAACTAGGCACAAGCGACCACAAGTCAATTTACCTTTAGCATTGAATGGTTGTATGATAGTAGGGATAATTCAGTAATTGTCTCAGACTTTCGCTTAGCAGATTATAATGGGATTAGGGAACATTTATCATCTTGTGGACTGGGGTAACGAAAAGAGCTATCAATATGGCAGTTTTCTTAACACTATACAGGCTGCTCAAAGAGCATTTATCCCGTATAAAGAAATTAGATCAAGTAGAAATGACCCAAAATGGATGAATAAAAGGCTCAAATATCTTTTAGGGCAGAAGAAAGGAATTTACAGGAGCATAAATAGAGGTGAGGGTCATATTATAAATCAGTATTCCGACATTAAGAGGGACGTTAAAAAAGTAATAAGAAAAGCTAAACGAGACTATGAAATTAAAGTTTCTTGGGATTCAAAAACTAACCCAAAAAGTTTTTTCCAGGTTTATAGAAAAAAAGTTAGGGATAAGATAGGTTCCCTTAAAAATAACTCTGGGTATCTTACTGACAAGGAGAATGATATGTGCTCTATTTTTAATCATTATTTTCTCTCGGTTTTCACACAGGAAGACACCAATAATATTCCAGTAATTATTTTTTATAGTGGCCCTGAAGAAGATAAATTATGTAATATCACAGTCACTAGCAAAATTGTTATGAAACGAGTAGACAAACTGAAACAAAATAAATCACCGGGTCCTGAGGAGCTTTTTGCAAGGGTTCTTAAGGAATGCAAATTAGAACTCTGTGAACCATTATCTAACATTTTTAATATATCTCTTCAAACAGGTGTAGTGTCTGATATGTGGAAGATGGCTAATGTAATTCTTATTTTTAAAGCAGGGGACAAGTCACAACCGTCAAATTACCGCCCAATAAGCCTGACCTCAATTGTAAGCAAATTACTAGAGTCAATTATAGCTGATATTATTAGAAGCCATTTAGATAACCATAATTTGATTAATAATACTCAGCATGGATTCACGAGGGGCCGTTCCTGCCTATTTAATTTATTAACCTTCTTTAATAAAGCTTTTGAGGCTGTTGATTACGATAAAGAATTCGATATTGTTTATTTAGATTTTAGTTAGGCTTTTGATAGAGTACCGCACCAGAGACTGTTAAAGAAAGTGGCAGCTCATGGCATTGGGGGAAAAGTGCTGTCATGGATCGAGTCATGGCTCACCAATAGGAAGCAGAGAGTGTGCATAAATGGGGTTAAATCCGAGTGGGGATCTATAACAAGTGGTGTTCCACAGGGATCAGTCTTAGGCCCGTTGTTGTTTATAATATATATCAATGACCTTGATGAGGGAATTACTAGTGATATGAGCAAATTCGCCGATGACACGAAGATAGGTAGGATAATTGACTCTAACGTAGATGTCAGGGAACTTCAGGAGGATTTAGACAGACTCAATTCCTGGTCACAGAAATGGCAGATGCAGTTCAATGTAGATAAATGCAAGGTTCTGAAGCTCGGGAGTGTCCATAACCCAAGCACTTATAAGTTAAATAACGTAGAACTTCGCCATACAGATTGCGAAAAGGACTTGGGGGTTATGGTAAGCAGCAACCTTAAACCAAGACAGCAGTGCCTAAGTGTACGTAATAAGGCAAACAGATTACTGGGATTTATATCAAGAAGTGTAAGCAACAGAAGTCCAGGGGTCATATTACAGCTTTATACATCGTTAGTAAGGCCTCACCTAGATTACGCAGATTATGCCATAGAAGAGGTCCCAGTTGCCAATGAATGTTACTGCATTTTCCTTACATTATTTGTCCAGCCAGCAATTGACACCAATTGCCCTGGACAGCCATTCATTTCCAACTCCTCTCCTTGGCAAAATACCACATATGACAGTGTTCCCACCCTTCTTCCAAATTATGTCTATTGCTGACCTAAACCTGCTAGTCAGGTCCTCACTCCTACGTCTGCCAACATCGTTGCCTGCAAAGTTAATGTCAGGGGAGAGGTTAGAGCTAACTCCCATGATGGTGGTGCCATTAGAGGAAATGTGTTTGTAGGTATTGTCACAGGCCTGCTTCCTGGAGGGAGAGGAGTAGTAAATAAAAGCGAATGCCAGACTGAAGTTCCTCTACAGACAAGCACAATATCTGCCTTCTACCTACTAAGGCTCGCAGGACCCTATGTCTAGCCCTTATACAATGTCAATAACGACTATGCTTGCTCTTTATGGTACTCTGCCTTGACAAAAAAACTGAAAGATAAACTGCAAATCACCCAGAACAAAATGGTAAGATTCATTCTGGACCTGGGTCCAAGAGAACATGTAGGCCAGGATGAATTACAACAATTGGATATGCTGAATATTGAAGACAGAGTAAAACAACTGAAATTAAATCAAGTTTATAAAATTGCTCAAAAACAGTGTCCAGAATATCTTGCTGCCAATTTTGTCAAGCCTGGGAACCGAAGCAATCATAGTACTAGGGGGAGAGAGTACAACTTTGCAGTACCCACTGTCAGTGGCCAAGCTTCAAACACCTTTTATTTTACAGCAATAAAGGAATGGAGATACAGATACAGATACTCAGAAATACAGATTCTGCTTCTGACTCTTGCCCAGGCAAAGTCATAGCAGCTCTAACTCTTTCAGTCTCCCTACGATCCCCGTTGGGGAGGGGAACCTATACCTGATCCACTATGGTTCACCGAGTGAAGATCAAGGCTAAGGACTCTTCTACCACTGATGCTTCCAAGCTTGCCCTTGCAACTGCCCTAAAAAGCAGTTTGCATTTGAAATTCTCGGGTATTGCAACTCTCCAAGAAGCCTTCCTTGTCTCATTCTTCAATGGAAAGGAAGCAGAAATAGTCCTTTCACCACCTGCTATACAAACCCTTGATGATCAAGGATTTGCTCTCTCAACGTCACCATTTATGCGTGCAAAACGATCTGTGTTTATGAAGCACTTGATAAACTCATCAACTCCATGTCTACTGAGGAAATGAAGCAGTCGATCGAAGATCTGAATGATTGGGCCCCATTAGAAAGTGTAATCAGATCCCCAATGATTCATCAATGCTAAAACTCATGTTTATAGACGTGAACATGGCTACCAGAGCTCTCTCAGATGGTCTGGCTGTTTCCTACTACTACATCAACCCTAGTCAGCTTGAACCAGAACGCTTCAAACAAATTTCACCCTGCTGGACATGTTTCTCTTATAGTCACTCTACCAATGAATGTCATGTGAAGAACAAGAAGATATGTTCTACCTGTGGGTCTGAAGGTCATGGCTTTCGTTCCTGCACCTCTACTGCTGCTCCTACCTGCATCAACTGTAAGAGTGATCACCACACTCTGGCAGCCAAATGTCCTGTTCGTAAGGAGATCATTTCCAAGAAGTTAAAGGAAGACCTTAAGAATACACCAGGCAACTCTCCCACTTATGCGGCAATAGCCAAGCTCCAGTCTACAACCACTAAGATCCTGCAAGCCACTCAGCAGCCGCCACAACCACCTTCCACCTCTCCTCTACCTGATGATATCTCCACGAAAATGTATTATTGCATGATGTTTGCTCACATGCAAAATGCAGCTCAACCAGGATCCTTCAACACATCTATAAAAGAACTTTTTGCCCTCAACACTATGCCATCATTCAACTTTCCAGCTAGTCCTCCTTCACCACCACCACCACCAGCTAGTCCTCCTTCACCACCACCACCAGCTAGTCCTCCTTCACCACCACCACCAGCTAGTCCTCCTTCACCACCACCAGCTAGCTCTCCTTCAACACCACCACCAGGTAGTCCTCCTTCACCACCACCACCAGGTAGTCCTCCTTCACCACCACCACCAGCAAGTCCTCCTTCACCACCACCACCAGCTAGTCCTCCTTCACCACCACCACCAGCTAGTCCTTCACCACCACCACCACCACCACCAGCTAGTCCTTCACCATCACCAGCTAGTCCTCCTTCACCACCACCACCAGCTAGTCCTCTTTCACCACCACTACCAGCTAGTCATCATTCACCACCACCAGCTAGTCCTCCTTCACCACCACCACCACCACCAGCTAGTCCTCCTTCACCACCACCACCACCACCACCACCACCACCACCAGCTAGTCCTCCTTCACCACCACCAGCTAGTCCTCCTTCACCACCACCACCACCACCAGCTAGTCCTCCTTCACCACCACCAGCTAGTCCTCCTTCACCACCACCAGCTAGTCCTCCTTCACCACCACCAGCTAGTCCTCCTTCACCACCACCACCACCACCAGCTAGTCCTCCTTCACCACCACCACCACCTAGTCCTTCTTCACCACCACCACCAGCTAGTCCTCCTTCACCACCACCACCAGCTAGTCCTCCTTCACCACAACCACCAGCTAGTCCTTCACCACCACCACCACCACCACCTAGTCCTTCTTCACCACCACCACCAGCTAGTCCTCCTTCACCACCACCACCAGCTAGTCCTCCTTCACCACCACCACCAGCTAGTCCTTCTTCACTACCACCACCACCAGCTAGTCCTGCACCATCACCACTAGCTAGTCCTCCTTCACCACCACCAGCTAGTCCTCCTTCACCACCACCACCAGCTAGTCCTCCTTCACCACCACCACCAGCTAGTCCTCCTTCACCACCACCACCACCTAGTCCTTCTTCACCACCACCACCAGCTAGTCCTCCTTCACCACCACCACCAGCTAGTCCTCCTTCACCACCACCACCAGCTAGTCCTTCTTCACCACCACCACCACCAGCTAGTCCTACACCATCACCACCAGCTAGTCCTCCTTCACCACCACCACCAGCTAGTCCTCCTTCACCACCTATTGATACAGCAAACAAACTCAATGATTTCTTCTCCACCATAGGTATAAAGCTGGCAAGCAAAATCCCAAGTTCAAACACTCCACCTAACGACTATCTCACTGGCACCTATCCGAACACACTATTCCTAGCCCCGACAAACCCAGTAGAAGTTTCACTTATAATCAACACATTAAAAAACAAAGCAGGTGACCTAAATAACTTACCACTTTTTATATACAAAAAAGCCTCTCAAGTTCTCTCACCAATTATTGCAACACTCTATAACAAATCCATCGAATCCTCAACCTTCCCATCAATACTCAAAATAGCGAGGGTCACCCCCATACATAAAGGAGGAGATCAAACAGACCTGAATAACTACAGGCCGATATCTAACTTACCCCTTCTCTCCAAAATCTTTGACAAATTAATTCATAGACAAATATATTCCTACCTCACCTCCAACAACGTACTCAACCACTGTCAATTTGGATTCAGGCCTAATAAAAACACAAATGATGCCATTATACACATGTTAGAAATAATTTACACCGCTCTTGAGAAAAAAAGAAATCCCAGTGGGAATCTTCATTGATTTACGTAAAGCTTTTGATACAGTTGACCATGATCTGTTACACCTAAAATTATCACACTATGGTATAAGAGGACACTCCCTCAGCTACCTAAAATCATACCTTAGCAACAGAAACCAATATGTGTACACAAATGGAGCTAGCTCTACCCGCAAACTATTACAGTAGGTGTCCCACAGGAAGTGTTCTTGGCCCACTTCTCTTTCTCATTTACATTAACGACCTACCAAATGCATCTCAACTACTCAAACCCATACTATTTGCAGATGACACTACATACATTATCTCGCACCCAAGCATAGACATACTAGCCAACACTGTAAATACTGAATTGCAGAAAATATCTACCTGGATGATGACCAACAAACTTACTCTCAATATTTATAAAACCTATTTTATCCAGTTTGGGAACAGAGCTACAAACGCACCACTTAACATAATGATAAACGGGTCCCCTATCACAAAACTCACAGAGGGAAAATTCTTAGGAATCCATCTTGACAGTGGCCTCAAATTTCAGACACATATACAACAAATTTCCAAGAAAGTCTCAAAGACCGTGGGAATACTATCCAAGATACGGTACTATGTTCCACAACCAGCTCTCCTTACCCTATATCGAATATCGCCGGCCGGCTTTACCAAGAGAAATGCAGAGTATATTATCTTACTGTGGGGGCCTGGGCCAGAGACGATTCCACAGTACGTCGGGAAGCCTCTGTGATTCTTGGTTCCCAGGCAAGTATTTTGAAGACACGTGGGGGACCGAGCTCCAGCTCTTGGTACCCTGTTAACACCACGGTGTCCAAGTCAAAAAGAAGGACTAGCGCTCTCTCCCGCTTAGATTCAAGTGTGGAGCTGCTAGTTCTCGTTAGCTAACATAATCTAATGTTCCTATTTAAGGCTTATAACTACCTATATTAGGGCGCTAGAGCTACAGTATTAATATCTAACGTTGCCTCAATAATCCTACTATTAGTTTCTAACTGTACAAACTTGCCTAGGTGTTCCTAGGTGAATAAATCTATCAATTAAAATGTACATAATAGTTACCTCTGTCAACTCGAATGTGTGTATGTTTTGGTTGGGTGTGTGGGTTCCTGAACTCTGAGGGCCGATCCGTGGTATGTTTAAGTCTCCTAACGGCTCACTTACCCTGTGGAACTCGAGTGACCCGAAAAGTTTCCACACTACCTCACCTATGGAATCTGCGCATGGGGCTCTACATCAATAACTCATCTCAGACCACTAATAACACAACAAAAGGCAGCAGTTAGAATGATAACACATTCACACTCCAGACAACATAATCCACCAATATTCAAAAACCTAAACTTACTCACCATACAAGACATCCATACTTTTTACTGTGCCTATTACATACATAGAACACTCTATGCAAATATTAACCCACCATTCAAACTTCTCCTTACTAATTTTAACAGGACACATGACCATAACACTAGACACAGATCAATCCTCGATGTTCCCCGTGTCCATCTAACACTATGTAAAAATTCAATGCTGTTACAAAATGACACGATATCTATTAATAATAGACATCCTTAGTGAACACTAGAAAGGATAGCCCTTCTAGCATCCAGCCTGTTACTGGGCTTTTGCAACAAAGTCAGTATCCTGGTTCAGTTATCCGACATATTATGTAGCTTAAGAGGATTGCAACTGATAGGGTACTAACCAAACAGATATTTAAAAGGTTTATTAACAAAGTGAGAAAATCTAGGGTAGCAAAGTAAATCAAATATAAAGATATTAATTAAGATATCAATTAGGAGGTTAATTAGGAGGGTAGCTCCTACACTGCTCTCATATACAATAAGTCTGTGCTGAGGGCACATATATATAAATGACTCAGAAGTACCATCAGGTACAATGTCAGTAATTACAATAATATATACAAATAAGAATAAATGTGTGTATGAGTGTGCTCCCAGTAACTCTAAGACTCGACTCAACCAGTGTACGACTGAACGTCTCTTAAGCTAGCTGCTCTAACCAACTGACAATCAGAACAGCTTGATTGTCCAGAAATGACCACTTCACAGAACAGCAATATAACAGGCAACAGCAACACAGCATCAGGAA
>WNWK01039218.1:0-17555 GCA_009830355.1 Cherax destructor
TAAATCTATTGGGAAAGGGGCGGGGTGGGGTCATCCCCGGTTTGGGAAAGGGGGGGGGTAAAGGAAGTTTTTGGGTGAGGGCTTGGACTTCCAGAAAGCGTGCATGAGCGTGTTAGATGGGAGTGAATGGAGACAAGGGTTTTTTGGGACCTGACGAGCTGTTGGAGTATGAGCAGGGTAATTTTTTGTAAAGGGGATTCAGGGAAACCGGTTACTGATTTAGCCAGACTTGAGTCCTGGAAATAGGAAGTACAATGCCTGCACTTTAAAGGGGGGGTTTAGGATATTGGCAGTTTGGAGGGACGTCTAAACTGTCGCATCTGAGCGCCTCTAAAAGACAGTGATTATGTATGAGTGATGGTGAAAGTGTTGAATGATGATGAATTTTTTTTTTTTTTTTTCGTTTTGGGTCACCCTGCCTTGGTGGAAAATGGTTGATGTGTTAAAAAAACACTTTGAGGCACATTAAATGTCGATATTACGTTAATATAGACATTTTGATTATCCATCTATGATTTTTTTGTCAAAATTATATAATAAACATGCTACATAACATATAAACATGATAAATACACCCACAGTAGAATAAATTAACATAAATATGAGATTTTTTTCAAGTTGTGTTGTCAAAGTGTTGGAAAGAATAACTTTTTCTCTAGTTCAACACCAAAGAAAAATGTGTACACATTAGTATTACTGGGAGTAACTGTAGAAAATTATTCCTTTCATATGCCTTCACTCAGAGCGTTATTCCTTCTAAAAATGGTGTGTTACATGAGAATGGGAGTGTTGCTCTTTATTTATTCTACTTTACCAACGTGGAGACAACTCATACATAATATAAGGTGTTTGTATTATAGTATAAGATTACAAAACATGGGAATGAACGTGTATCAACCAAACCAGAAGCGTTTGTCTGTTTTTTTTACGTACTGTGCGGCTCTGTCCTCTCTCATTTACTCTGTCTCTCTCGTTTATTTGTTTTTATATCATTTAATCATCACTCGCCCTACATTAAGACCAAAATATTTTAAGGTAAGTAATGAGTGTACTGTATATGCATTTTATCACTCTAGGAAGCTTTAAAATGTTGTTGTAGGTGGAGTGGCCTGGGGGGCTACCGTACCTGCCACACCTGACCTTCTACAAATAAATACTATTCACCTCTCACCCTACATTAAGACCAATAAGACTACAAATACTTTAAGGAAAGTAATGAGTGTACTATACACATGCATTTTATTGCTCTAGGGCGTTTAAATGTCGTAGTATATTACGTGTGGGTGGGTTGGGCCCGGAGGCTACCATACCTACCCACCTGACTTATTACAATAAATACAACTCACCTCTCACCATACATTAAGATTACAAATATTTTAAGGTAAGTAATGAGTGTACTGTGTGTGTATTTTACTTTTATTGTTTTTAATGATTAGTTCTATTGCTAACTTAATATATATTAGTGTAAATTTTTTTTTTTCAACAAGTCGGCCGCTCCCACCGAGGCAGGGTGACCCAAAAGAAAGAAACTCCCCAAAAGAAAATACTTTCATCATCATTCAACACTTTCACCTCACTCATACATAATCACTGTCTTTGCAGAGGCCCTCAGATATGTCGGGCTGAGAATAAGTCCCTCCCAACTGTCACTATCCCAGACCCCTCCTTTAAAGTGCAGGCATTGTACTTCCCATTTCCAGGACTCAAGTCCAACTAAATCAATTAACTGGTTTCCCTGAATCTCTTCACAAAATAACTGCTCATACTCCAACAGCTCCAGGTGCCAAAACCATTCGTCCCCCATTCACTCCTATCTACAGCCCCCTGCTTGCGGGAAAGTCCAACCCTCCCCCAAAAAACCACCTTCCCCTCCCCCCAAACCTTTTTCGGGACCCCCCTACCCCGCCTTCCTTCCCTACAGATTTATACGTTCTCCAAGTCATTCAACTTAAATCCATTCTCTCTAAATGACCAAACTACCTCAACAACCCCTCTTCAGCCCTGTGACTAATACTTTTAGTAACCCCACACCTCCTAATTTCCACCTCCAATTCTCTGCATAATATTTACACAACACATTGCCCTTAGACAGGACATCTCCACTGCCTCCAGGCCCCCCTTTGCTGCAGCTTTTCCCAACCCATATCACACCCATATAAGAGTGTTGGTACCACTATACTTGTACATTCCCTTCTTTGCCTCCATGGATAACGTTTTGTCTCCACAGATACCTCAACGCACCACTCACCTTTTTCCTTCATCAATTCTATGGTTAACCTCATCCTTCATAAACCCATCAGCTTCTCTCCAATGTGATACCCAAATTTTTTCTTTATTTAAATCGTTTGATACCCTCATCACCTTGCTCTTATCTATGTTCACTTTCAACTTTCTACTTTTACACCCTCCCAAACTCGTCCACTAACCTTTGCAATTTTTCTTTAGAATCTCCTATAAGCACAGTATCATCAGCAAAAAGTAACTGTGTCAACTCCCATTTGCTTTTAATTCCCCAGAATTTAATCCCACCCTCTCCCCAACACCCTAGCTTTTACTTCATTTACAACCCCATCTATAAATATATTAAACAACCATGGTAAATTACACATCCCTGTCTAAGACCTACTTTTACCGGAAGTAATCTAACTCTCTCCTACACACCTAACCTGAGCCTCACTATCCTCATAAAACTCTTTACAGCATTCAGTAACTTACTACCTATTCCATACACTTGCAACATTTGACACATTGCTCCCCTATCCACTCTATCATATGCCTTTTCTACATCCATAAATGCAATGAAAACTTCCCTACCTTTATCTAAATACTGTTCACATACATGCTTCAATGTAAACACTTGATCTACACATCCCCTACCCACTCTAAAGCCTCCTTGCTTATCTGCAATCCTGCTCTCTGTCTTACCTCTAATTCTTTCAATAATAACCCTACCGTACACTTTACTTGGTATACTCAGTAAACTTATTCCCTATAATTCTTACAATCTCTTTTATCCCCTTCCCTTTATATAAAGGAACTATACATGCTCTCTGCCAATCCCTAGGTACCTTCCCCACTTTCATACATTTATTAAACAAGAAGACCAACCACTATATCCACTATATCCCCCTGCTTTTAACATTTCTGTCATGATCCCGTCAGTTCCAGCTGCTTTACCCCTTTCTTCTACATAATGACTCACGCACCTTCCCACACTCATATCCTGCTCTTCTTCACCCCTAAACGATGTTGTACCTCCCTGGCCAGTGCATGAAATTACCGCCCCCCTTTTTTCATTGATTTTTAAAAAAGTTCCTCAAAATTTTCCCCCGCCATCTACCCAATACCCCCAGCTTCCCATCTACTAACTCCCTACTCTTTTTTTAACTGACAAATCCATTCTTTCCCCTAGGCTTTCTTAACTTGTTTATCTCACTCCAAAAAAATTTTCTTGTTTTCAGCAAAATTTCTTGACAGAACCTCTCTCAATCTTTCATCTGCTCTCCTTCTCTTATCACCCCTTTACTTCTTCATTCCACCAATCACTCCTCTTTCCTCCTGCACCCACCCTCCTATAGCCACAAACTTCTGCCCACATTCTAATACTGATTTTTAAAAATATCCCAACTCTCTTCAACCCCCACTACTCATACTTGCACTAGGCCACCTTTCTGCTAATAGTTGCTTATATCTCACCTTAACTTCCTCCTCCCTTAGTTTATACACTTTTACCTGTCTATTACTTGCTGTTGCCATTTTCTTTTTGTCCCATCTACCTTTTACTCTTAACTGTAGCTACAACTAAATAATGATCCGATATTTCCGTTGCCCCTCTATAAACATGTACATCCTGAAGCCTACTCATCAACCTTTTATCCACCAATACATAATCTAACAAACTACAGTGGTACCTCGGTTAACGATGGTCCCCAAACTCACCCTTTAATGTAAGTTTATTTTTTTAAATGCTTTTGTAAGTGTATTTTTGGGGGTCTAAAAGGACTAGTCTATTTTACATTATTCCTAATGGGGATAAATTTGTTTTTGGGAATGGCACTTGAACAGCATTCTGGAATGATAAAAATCGTTAACCGAGGGACCACTGTACTTTCATTACGTGCTATATCATACCTTGTATACTTATTTATCCTCTTTTTCATAAAATATGTATTACTTATTCCCAAAACCCCTTTCTACACATAGCTCAATTAACGATCCCCATTTACATTTACCCCCGGCACCCCAAATTTACCTACTACTCCTCCACAACATTTTTACCCACTTTAGCATTGAGATCCCCAACCACAAGTACCCCTCACTTGGTTCAAACTCCCCATGCACTCACTCAACATTTTCCCCAAAAACTCTCTCTCCCCTTACCTTCTCTCTTCTCCAGGTGCATAAACACTTACTATAACCCACTTTTCACATCCAACCTTTATTTTACTCCACATAATCCTTGAATTTATACATTTATATTCCCTCTTTTCCTGCCATAACTGATTATTCAACATTATTGCCACTCCTTCTTTAGCTCTAACTCTATTTGAAACCCTGACCTAATCCCATTTATTTCTCCCTAGAAACTCTCCTACCCCCTTCATCTTTGTCTCACTTAAAGCCAGGACATCCAGCTTCTTTCATTCATAACATCTACAATCATCTCTTCCTTATCATTGCACAACATCCACGCATATTCAAACATCCCACTTTGATGGTTTTCTTCTTTTCTTTTTTAGTAAATCTATACAGGAAAAGCGGTTACTAGCCCATTGTTCCCGGCATTTTAGTTGACTTTTTAAAAACGCAAGGCTTACGGAGGAAAGATTCTTATTCCACTTTCCCATGGATATGAAAGGAAAAGCAATAAGAACGAGAACTATTAAGATAAAATCAAAGAAAACTCAGATGTGTGTGTATTCATAAACATGTACATGTATGTGTAGTGTGACCTAAGTGTAAGTAGAAGTAGCAAGGCGTACCTGAAATCTTGCATGTTTATGAGAAAGAAAAAGACACCAGCAATCCTACCATCACGTAAAACAAATACAGGCTTTCGTTTACACTTTCTGGGAGGACGGTAGTACCTCCCTGGGTGGTTTGTCTACCAACCTACTACCTATAGAATATATACATATCCTATTAAAGGCATGGGAATGTGTAATTCCCATGTACTTCACAGTAATTAATTGATAGAATGGAAGACATACTAGCGAAATAGTTATGAGTTTGGTTGACTGGAACAATGGAATTGACCTAAAATAGGACTCAAAAATAGGCAAAATTGTTGATGCGTAAATATCATCCAGACCACTAACTTTTCGAAAGCATAATTCCGTAAAGTTTTCTATCAAATTTTGTACTTTTTGTGTCATTACCTTTGGAAAAGTTTTTTTTTTTTTTAAATTCCCGGACCCTGAGAGCAAGTTTCAGATCAGGGGTCTGGACCCTGAAAGGGTTAAATCATGCCAATACCCTCTCAGAATTCTAATATTTTTTAATAAACCAGCTATCTCCCACTGAGGTAAATTTCTAAATACCGTACCTATGTCTTAAAATGTGAAAACTACAGTACGTACTTACTTCTACATTCCCTAATCCTAGGGTCAACAACGTGAATTTTGTTGCGGTACCCACCAAACTTTGTTGTGTCGACATGCATGCACCGGATGGAATGATGAGGTTTGCCTAGATCTAAGAGATGGTAATTGGTCAAGTCCCACTGTCCATCTCCCCGCCGGTGAAATATAGCCACAGTGCCATCTGCAAGAGCAGCCAAGACTCGACCTTTGATGTGTCTGTAAGAAAGATTAATAATAATAATGTGTATTGTGACATGATATGAAGATGTACAATGGGTTATAAGATTACAAGAGGTGTACATGCCAAAAGCTCCTAATATGCAGAGCATTGTGGGAGATTTAAAAAATTAACTTAGAACTAAATGGTAAAAATTATAGTAAACAATTTACAATATAAGTATAGTTTAATATTTAACCCTTTCAGGGCCCAAAGGCCTTTTTTGGAAAGGGGGTGCGCCAGTGCCCAAAGAATTAAAAAAAAAAAAATTGCTTATTTTTTCTTATGAAATGGTAGAGAATCTTTTTCTGAAGGTAATAAAAAAAAAAGTCGAAATTTGATTGAAAATGACGAAATTATGCTCTCGCGAATTTTGATGTGTCAGCGAATTACACATCGGCAATTTTGCCGACTTTGACTCCCATTTTAGGCCAATTACATTATTCCAGTCACAAATTCTTAGTTATTTCACTAGTATTACTTCTATTCTATCGATTGAGCACAAGAAATCGCCCAGTCAACTGTTTCAACTACAAAAATAAAGTGATTGGAAATTGGTAATTTAGCCAATTTAACTCAAAGTTCAAAATATTCCAATTTCAAAATAGGGTGCAGAATAAACAATGCAGGCATTCCTGGCACTAAACTAACATTTCCTATGTTCATTAGTTACGTTTTCAGTCTTTACAAATGAATTCCATTTTGGCCACTAGAATTTACACGTACTAGTAAGGCCCCGACCCCTGCTTGAAAAAAGACTAGTACGGCACCAACCCTGCTTGTAAAACGACTAGTACGGCCCCGGGACCCCAAAAGGGTTAAATCAGATCAAACAAATCAAATCAATTATTTGTGTTAAATAACAGTTTATATGGTCATTAGATGAGTTACAAGGAGTAAAAGGGGTACATGAGAATGGATTTCTTTATTTGGTAATGCTGTGGGAACAGTTAGATTAGGTTGAATTAATTATAATCATGTCTGAGGTCAATGTGTGGTGTGAATATAATGCAGAAAATTGAGTTTTGGAAAATTTGGAGGGGGGCGGGGTTACCAAAACGATTGTCCAGAGAGCTGAGGAGGGGTTGTTGAGGTGGTTTTACATGTAGAGAGAATGGAACGGGAAAAGTACTTTAGAGTGTATAAATCAGTGGAGGGAAGGGGGGGAGGGGGCGGCCTAGAAAGGTTGGGGGGGGGGGAAAAAGTTTTTTGCGAGGGGTTGGGCTTCCAGCAAGCATTTTGAGCGATTTTATAGAGTGAATGGAGGCATATGGTTTTAATACTTGACGTCTTTTAGGTGAAAAAACATTTATGAAGGGATTAGGAACCGGCAGGCCGGACTTGAGTTCTGGGGATGGGCAGTTTTAAATTTTAATTTTAGAAAGTGTAAAGCACCCCTGGCAAGACAGTGATGGAGTGAATGATGATGAAAGTTTTTCTTTTCGCCACCCTGCCTTGGTGGGAATGGGCCATGTGTTAATAAAAAAAAAATTATAACAGGTTTATACATTTATGAGATATAAGTTTCAACATTTGCACTAGATTATGTTTGAGAAATTATTTTTCTTTGAGCAATTATGTAAGGGGTTTGAGGCTAGGGGGGTAACACAGTGAATGTTATTTTGAGGCAGTGGAAAGTGATTTATTAACCTTTGTAGGTAATGTTAAGATTGGGTATTTAGTTTTGAGTGAGTAGGTGGTTTTAGCAGAGTATTGAATTGATGTACAGACAGGGTTTCTTTGGTAATCATAGAATTCCAAATTTTTTGGGGCCTTTTTAAAGTGCAGTGCGTTTTGCATAGTGTGAGGTGGACGCGGGACATCGAAGAGTGATCTGTGCCTTGTGTTATGTTCATGTGTCCTGTTAAGGTTGGTAAGGAGAATTTTGAGTGGTGGGTTAATATTTGAGTTTAGTGTTCTATGATGTAATAGGGACAAAAGTATGGGTGTCTTGTATGGTGAATAAATTTTGACTTTTGAATATTGGTGGAGTATTTGTCTGGAGTGGGAATTTGTTATCATTCGAACTGCAGCCTTTTTTTGTGTTATTAATGGTCTGAGATTTATTGTTTTTGAGCCCCCTGTGCAGATTCCAAAGGTGAGATAGGGTAAATGAGTGAGTGATGGGAAAGGAGAGCTGGTTTGGGAAAATAGTACCATCTTGATAGTATTCCACGGGCTTGGAGACTTTCTTAAATTTGTTGAATGTGTCTGAAATTTGAGGCCACTGTCAAGGTGGATTCAGAATTTTCCCTTTTTTGTTTTGTGACAAGTGACCGTTTTTCATTATGTTAAGGTTTTATCAACACTGAGAGTGTTGTTAGTCATCATTCAGGTAGATATTTTCTGTAATTTTGCATTTAGGGTTGGGTAGTAGATGGGGTGGGGGGAGAAGACGATGTAGTGTCATCTCCCTTTTAAATTACTCTTTCTTTCAATTTTGAATTTTTCTTCAACAAAAATAGATTTACTGTTATGCAGAGTACTGCATTATTGAATAATTGTATAAAAAAGTCAACCCATTCATGACTGCATATTGAATGGCTGATGGATACTTATTGGACAATGACGCATTTGATTACTCTTGAAATTGGGAAAATCAATATTTCCATTACTGATCTCAAAATCATCTCTTTTTCTGTAATATGTCTTCCATTCTATAAAGGGACCAAGAAAATGAGAATACAACCATAAATACTATACGAAATTACACCAAAGTCGGTGTTTTAATCGAAAAACACGGTCAGAGTTTTTTTTTCTCATTATGCACTGAGGCTGCAGGATTTTTTTATACTGCACACACTGACCACATACACCCATTCCCCTCACATGTGGGTCTACCAGCTTTCCCTGCTTGATTTGAAGCTGCTAAAATTTTTGGGCGTTTTAATACGTCAAAACACTGTCGTATGACGATATATACGGCCAAAACAGTCAAAGGGTTAAATTAATTGAAATGCCATTAATCCATTCCAGTGGAATTCCTGCTCTCAGGAGGCAGGACAAAATACTTCAATATAACGCTAATATCAACTCTACGGCTTATTAATCTATTACAATTCATCTAATATGACATAATAAACAATATAAATAACATAGAAAACTGAGAAAAAGTTAACATATGAGAGGTTTTACAAAGTAGAAGTGATGTAAGGAGGGAGGAGTATATGGAGAGAAAAAGAGAGGTTAAGAAAGTGGTGAAGCAAATGAGAGGGTGGGTGAGATGTTATCAACAAATTTTGTTGAAAATAAGAAAAAGTTTTGGAGTGAGATTAATAAGTTGAGAAAGCCTAGGGAAAGAATGGATTTGTCAGTTAAAAATAGGAGAAGAGAGTTATTAAATGGAGAGTTAGAGGTATCGAGAAGATGGAGGGAATATTTTGAGAATTGTTAAATGTTGATGAAGATAGGGAAGCTGTGATTTCATGTATAGGGCAAGGAGGAATAACATCTTATAGGAGTGAGGAAGAACCAGTTGTGAGTGTGGGGAAGTTCAGAGGCAGTGAGTAGAATGAAAGGGTAAAGCAGCTGGGATTGATGGGATAAAGATAGAAATGTTAAAGGCAGGTGGGATATGTATAGTTTTAGAGTGGTTAGTGTTTTTATTTAATAAATGTATGGAAGAGGGAAGGACCTAGGATTCAGGAGCATGCATAGCCCCCTTTTATAAAGGCAAAGGACAAAAGAGAGGAAAAAATTATAGGGGAAAAAGTCTGTTGAGTTCTCCATGGGGGGGAAAAGAATTCTTCCTCGAAGCCCTGGGGTCGAAGAGGCATAAAATGCCGGGAGCAAGGGGTAGTACCCTTCCCTGAATATATTACTAAATGTAAAGGAGAAACTTTCTTTTCCTTTTGGGGCCCCCCTGCCTCGGTAAACGGCCACGTGTTGAAAGAAGAAGTCTGTTGAGTATACAGGGAACCCCGAGTTCGGCATCTGGAAAAAAACAATTTTGTAAGTTTAATATTGTAAGTCTTTTTTATGTGTATTTTTGGGGGGCTGAAAGGACTAATCAAATTTACATTTTTTCCAAAATAAAATTTTTGGGAATGGCACTTGAACAGCCTTCGTGAATTATGACCGAAAATTGGGGGGCCACTGACCCGGAAAGTGTATGGTTGGGTTTTTAATTTAAAAAATTAGAGTAAGACAGAGAGCAGGATAGAGATGAAAAGGGGGCTTTAGGGAAAGGGGAGGGGTGTGAGAAAAGTGTTTGCAGGAAAAAATAGGTGAACAATATTTAGATAAGGGAAAGAGGTGTTTTGGATTTATGGGTTTGGAAAAACATATGATAGGGGATAGGGGGCAATGTGGGAGATTTTCAAATGTATGGAATAGGGGGTAGTTATTGAAAAGGGGAAAAGTTTTTACGAGGATAGTGAGGCCGGTTAGAGTATGTAGGCAGAGGGAGATTATTTTCCAGTAAAGAGGCCTTAGACAGGGATGTGTGAGTCATGGTTGTTCAATATATTTATAGATGGAGTTGTAAGAGAAGTGAATGCTCGGGTGTTGGAAGAGGTGTGGGGAAAAGATAAAGAATCTACACAAAGGGGAGTTGTCACAGTTGCTCTTTGTGGGTGACACTGTGCTTTTGGGGGACTGAAGAGAAGTTGCAGAGGTTGGGGGATGAGTTTGGAGGGTATGTAAAAGAAGGAAATTAAAAGGAATATAGGAAAGAGTAAGGTGATGAGGGTAACAAAAAATTAGATAACGGAAGATTGGGTATCAGATTGGAGGGAGAGAGTATGGAGGAGGTGAATTGTTCAGATATTTGGGGGTGGATGTAGCAGATGGGTATATGAAGGATGAGGTGAATCTAGAATTAAAAAAAAAAAAAAAAAAAAAAAAAAAAAAAAAAAAAAAAAAAAAAAAAAAAAAAAAAAAAAAAAAAAAAAAAAAAAAAAAAAAAAAAAAAAAAAAAAAAAAAAAAAAAAAAAAAAAAAAAAAAAAAAAAAAAAAAAAAAAAAAAAAAAAAAAAAAAAAAAAAAAAAAAAAAAAAAAAAAAAAAAAAAAAGTAAAGTAAATTTTATTTCATTGCAGATTACATAGGTATTGGTAGTTACAATGTAAATTGAGTGCAAGGAGAGCCACTGACATGCCATGGCATTAGAGGCAGCTTAATCTAGTAACTTAAAGACTATGTACTTAATATTAGAGAAATTTATTGAGTTTATTCTAGTTAAAAATTATTTTCAAAATTACAATATGATGAAATTTTACTGTTTAAATTTTATATGATGATAAAAGATTGTTACAGGGTTTAGATTCTAATGGTAATATGGAATTGAGATTATCTTAAGGAAAATAACATTGAGCATTTTTGACATTAACTTATAATATGAGTATTTAGTTTTGATTGAGTAGGGGGTAACATAATAGTAACATATTATTAAAAATTGAGATTATAGTATAGGAAAGTAATATGAGCATTTTTCAAAGTAGTTTATAGTATGATCATTTAGTTTTGGGCAGTAGGTGGTTTTTGAGTCGAGTCTTAAATTGATTTTCAGACAAGATTATCTTAATATTTACTGGTAATGAATTCCAGATTCTGGGCCCTTTATGTGCATAGAATTTTTACATAGGTTGATATGGGGGGGGGGTTTTTTTTTTTTTATGGTCCCATTAAAGTTGGTGAGGAGAATTTTGAGCGGGGGTTATATTAGAGTGTAAAATTTTATATATGTAGTAGGCACAAGAGTAAGTATGAATGTTCTTTACAGTGAGGGGAGGCATGCGGGCGGGCAGGCGGACAGGTCTGGGGGGGACAAAACACGGGGCAGAGGCAAAACTGGGGACAAAATTTACCCAAAAAAGCGGTTCAACCCAAAGGCCGATACTCAGGGTTCCACTACTCTAGAATGAAAAAAATTTACTATGGAAAATGGGGGGCCATTCCCCCCGCCTGCATTTCCCATGTTTTTCTGAGGTGTTATTATAAGAGAAAACGGAGGTTTGTGGTCATTTGTTATTTAGTACAGTGAAAACAGTTCGCCACCCCGACAGGGCCGCTGGGGGTCGCTTTTTCACCCTTTTTTTGCCCCGAGTTGCCAGATCCCAGACCTTCCCCCTGCCCGTGATTGCACGCCCCAGCAGGCTTTGGGGAAATCTAGCTTTGTTTTCCCTTTAGTGAACATTACCCTGCACGTCATCCAAACATTTCACAATATAAATTCATTGTGTTTAGTGTTGTTTATTGATTGTGCCTTGGGAAAAAAGCACCCTGGGCCCCAAAAACATTCATAGTGGCAGCCCTTTTGGGAAAGAAAGTGAAAAAACATAGAATTGAAGAAAAAAAAGCAAAGTACCAAAGTGGAGGAGGAGAGAGGGGAGAAGGGGAGAATGGCCTTTTTCAGTGATTCTAAATTGATATCCCCCCTTTAAAATCTTGCTTATCTGAATCCTGTTTTGTCTTACCCCTAATTTTTTCAATAATAACCCTACCGACACTTTACTTTGGGATATAGTAAACTTATTCCCCCATAATTCTTTCAACCTTTTATCCCCTTCCCTTTATATAAGGAACTATACATGCTCTGCCAACCCTGTAGTACCTTCCCCACTTTCAACATTTATTAAACAAGAAGACCAACCACTATATCCACTATATCCCCTGATTTTAACATTTCTGTCATGATCCCCAGTTCCAGCTGCTTTACCCTTTCATTCTACATGCCTCACGATCTCCCCACACTCACATCCTGCCTTTTTCACTCCTAAACGATGTTGTACCCCCCTGGCCAGTACATGAAATTACCGCCTCCTTTTTTCATCGACATTTAAAGTTCCTCAAAATATTCCCCCATCTACCCAATACCTCCAGCTCCCCATCTACTAACTCCCTACTTGTTTTTAACTGCCAAACCATTCGTTCCCTAGGCTTTCTTACCTTGTTTATACGCATTATATTATTATAGTATTATATTTTTATTATTATAATGGGGAAGCACTAAACACAGGATTATACAGTGCCTGTGGGGGTAGGGATGGAAGATATTCAGACTTAATTTAGGGAACTGGAGCACAGATACAATTCCCTAGATCAAGAGCCCTCACCTGCGCAAGGAACCTCCCTTGAGGGGAAAGCTTACAACCTAAAGTTTGGCTAGTATCCAGGAGCAAAAATTGACTGAGCGACGGCTTGTATCCTGAAAATCTTGCATGGTGGGGCACTTGTAAGTAGAGGTTCCACTGTACATTGTCCATAAAGATAAGGTGGCTTTAAACCACTGTTGGTTGCCATGAACTCAGTCTCGTGATGCAGGGAATATGCTTATTATTACACTAATATCAACACTACGGCTTATTTACCTATCACAATTGATCTAATATGACATAATAAACAATATAAATAACAAAAACATGGTAAATACTCCAGAATGAATAATATTTGGTATAATACCGAGCGTTCGAAGGACGTATGAAGAGGAAATGGGATACAAGTACCATCTTCCTTGGGGGGTTATATCAGAGAAAACAGAGTGTAGCACAGGGCTAACTGTGACATACACTCGTAATGCACCGTAAACTGAATCAAAAGAGCTAGAACTACATAGATTATCATACATAGCAGCATATGTGTAGAGAACCTAGGATATCCCAAAAGAGTCAGACAAAGTGACTTATTTCCAGTACCTAGCTTAGGCTTGCCATATATGATTTTTGGTAAATATTTTTTCTCAGTTGTTAGTTGGGCTATCATATTGAAACTTAGGCAATGTATGATGGAAAGATGCTTCTTAATGTACACCAAAATGAAAGAAATCGGATTATAAATAACCGAGTTCACTTCTCAGCCATTAGCCGCCCTTAGCAGTATATATTTCGTATGTTTTTTTTGGGTGTATTCTCGTTTTTTTGGTCTCATTTGATAGAATGGAAGATATATTACAGAAATAGATATGATTTTGATTGGTTTCATGACAAAAAGTACCTTGAAATTGAGCTCCAAGTAGTGGAAATGTTTGATTTTTGCTGATGTTCAAGAGTAAACAAATGACGCCACTGTCCAATATGTGTCCAACTGGCCAGTCTAATACGCAGTCACGAATGGGTTCACATTATTTATGCAATTATTACAATAATGCAGTAATTGGCAAAACAGTAAATCTATTTTTTGAGTGAATAAAATTTCAAAATGGAAAGCAAGAGTAATAATATAAGAGGGGCCTGAGACATGACTAATGAACAGAGAAAATGTTATTTTAGTGCCAGGAATGTCTGCATTGTTTATTCTGGACTGTATTTTGAAATTGGCATCTTTTGAAATTTGGTGAAATTGGCCAAATTGCCAATTTCTGACCACTTTATTGGGTAGTTGAAACAGGTAAGGGCAGTTTTGTACTCAGTCAACAGAATAGAAGTAAATAAGACAGTGGACCCTGGTTTTTGAGGGGAAATCGCCTTTGGATTTCGAGCACTTTTTTGGCGAAATATCCCCGGATTTTGAGCATCCATTCGGAAATCATGTGATGAGATGCCGGGATGCCGCTTGCATGTCCCTACATTCAGTCTGTCTCTGTCTTTCGTTGAGTTAGCAATACTCTGCGCATTCATCCACTGTTTTTTGTGCTTGTTTATTGATTGTGACTGTGAAATAAGCCACAATGGGGCCAAAGAAAGTTCAGCATGCCACCCCTTTTGGTAAAGAAGGTGACAAACACGATAGAATTCAAGAAAGAACTTGTAGGTGGGGGCCGAGCTTGCCAGGATGTATGGCACCACATCAACAATCTGTTCCATCCTGGCAAAGAAAGTAGAAATCAAGGAAGCTGATGTTGTGAAAGGAGTAAATATGCTAACGAAACAGAGATCACAAACAATCAAGGATGTGGAGAAATTATTGTTGGTGGGATCAACGAAAACCGTTAGCGGGAAATAGTGTTGTGGAGTCAATCATTTGCAAAAGGCAAGGCAGTTACATGCGGATCTCATAAAAAAAATGCCTGGAACAAGTCCCGCTGTTAGTGAATTTAAGGCCAGCAAAGGCCTCTCGACAGATTCAAGAAGCGAGTGGCATACACAGTGTGTAAGGCATGGTGAGGCTGCAAGTTTAGACAAAGAGGGCCAAAAATTTCATTAATGAATTCAAGGAGTATGTAGAGGCTGAAGGATTCCTCCCCAACAAGTGTTCAATTGTGACGAAACAGGCCACTTTTGGAAGAATATGCCAAAGAGGACCTACATCCCCAGGGGGAAAAGGCACGAGGACACAAGCCTATAAGGATAGGCTAACTTTTGTTTGGTGGTAATGTAGTGGGATTTCAAAAGAAGCCCCTTTCTAGTTTTATCTGAAAACCTTTCAAGAAAACAATGTCAAGAAGAGTAAATTGTGTGTGATGGAAGGCTAAAAAAAGGCATAGGTCACAAGGGTAATTTTCATTGAGGGGGTTTAAAGAAGTGTTTGGCCTGAGGTGAAGAAATCCCCTGGAAAAAAAATTGCCACAAGTGCCCCAATGGACAAGTCCTGCTCATCCTCCAGACTTGGGAAAACCTATTGCTTGAGGAGGAATTTTTTCCAGGGAAATTTTTGCCCCCCCAAACCCCTCCCCATCCAGCCCATGGGCCAGCAGATCATTTTAAACTTCAAAACCACACCAAAGCAATGTTTCAAAGGTGCTTGGTGACCTCGGGCACTGAATTGACCCAAGAGAGTTCTGGGGGAATAATTTTAATATCCTCAATTGCATAACCCTTATAGATAAGGCTTGGGAGGGGGGACTTGACTTTTAACTCTGCTTGGGTAAAATTGTCCAGAATGTGTCCAAGAGGATTTTGAAGGGGTTTTTTACCCTGAGGGGCCCACGTGGGAAAGTATTGTGTTTTAAAATCCAGGGGGTTGGGTGGGGGGGCCAGGATTTGGGAAAAGGGGGGAGGACCCAGGGGAAAAGCTAACCACTGAAGAGCGCAACACCTTCAACTGGAACAGCAACAGACCACAGCTGAGGATATTGTTAGAGGAGGGGAAGAGAGGGGAGAGAATGTGCCTTCTTCAGTGATTAAGGACATGTGTGCAAAGTGGAGGAGTTGCAAAGTTTTGTGGAGAATTATCACCCTAACAAAACTGTTGAAAGCCGTGTCTGCAACATGTTCAATGACAATGTCTTGTCCCATTTTAGGCAAATCTTAAAGAGATGCCAGAAACAGAGCTCTCTGGACAGATTTTTAGTGCGACAGGGGTCCAGTGCCAATAAAAGACAAAGAAGGGAAGTAACCCCAGAGAGGGCTTTGATACCTGAAGTCCTTATGGAGGGGATTTCCTTTCAAACAATGAACTCTCCTCCCTCTCCCCTCCTTGCCTTCTTCAATACGCCAACAAGAGTCTTCAATAAAGGTATGTAATGTTTATATTTCTGTCTTTCTTTCAACACGTCGGCTGTTTCCCACCGAGGCGGGGTGGCCCTAAGAGAAAAACAAAAGTTTCTCTTTTTAACTTTAGTAATGTATACCGGAGAAGGGGTTACTAGCCCTCCCGGCATTTTAGTCGATCTTACGACACGCATGGCTTACGGAGGAAGAATTCTGTTCCACTTCCCATGGAGATAAGAGGAAATAAGAACAAGAACTAGTAAGAAAATAGAAGAAAACCCAGAGGGGTGTGTATATATATATATATATATATGCTTGTACATGAATGTGTAGTGTGACCTAAGTGTAAGTAGAAGTAGCAAGATGTACCTGAAATCTTGCATGTTTATGAGACAGAAAAAAGACACCAGCAATCCTACCATCATGTAAAACAATTACAGGCTTTCATTTTACATTCACTTGGCAGGACGGTAGTACGTCCCTGTGCGGTTGCTGTCTACCAACCTACTACCTAGGATGTTTATATTTATTTATATTTATTTATCATTGTTTTCTGTATGCAAAACTATAGTTATTCTTTAAAAAATGAATTTTTTGTGAATATTTTTTGGGTGTCTGGAACGGATTAATTGGATTTACATTATTTCTTATGGGAAATATTACTTCGGTTTTCGTCCATTTCGGATTTCAAGTTACCTTCTGGAACAGATTAATTACAAAAACTGGGTGTCCACTGTATTGGGAAAATAGCAGGAATATTTTGGGCTGTTAAATGATGGAGAAAGGAAGGCAGTGATTTCATGCATTGGCCAGGCGTAAACTATGACTTGGAGGGTGTATAAATCTGTAGTAGAAGGAAAGCAGGGTAGGGGTCATCCTAGGAAAGGTTGAAGGGATGGAGAAAGGAGGTTTTGTGTGTGAGGGGATGGACATCCAGCCAGTGTATGTGAGCATGTTAGATAGGAGTGAGACAAATGGGTTTTGGGACTTGATGAACTGTTGGAGTGTAAGCAAAGTAACATTTGTGAAGGATTCTGGGGAACTGGTAAGCCAAGCCGGACTTGAGTCCTGGAGGTGGGAAGTACAATGCCTACACTCTGGAGGAGGGGTGGAGACATTTGTAGTTCAGAGGGCATCTGAACTGTAGTATTGGTGTGCCTCTGGAAAACAAAAGTGATAGAGTGAATGGTGGTGAAAGTGTGCCTTCTTTTCGGTCACCCTACCTCTGTGAGAGAGGGCTGGTGTATTAAAAGAAAAACTTGAGATAATACTTACACAATGGACAACACAGAGTCCTTGAGCTTGATCGAGTGTAGGCAGCGCTTCCAGTGGCGGACTGCTGAATGAACATATAAGAGCCACTTTGTGAGCCAAGCCACATGGTCGACAGGACAGATGACATCTTTTTTACTTCTCAGTTAACACTTGAATCTGTTAAAAAAAATTTTCAG